>CM060199.1:13894884-13915560 GCA_030562195.1 Nipponacmea schrenckii | reverse complement strand
ATTATCTACAGCTATTAAAGGGATTGTAAAAAAGTATTCTATATTCGAAACTAGTATTGATTGGGGTAATATGCTGACTCTATATCTGGTCTCTTATAGTTATTCATGATGGAGATCTGTATGTTACTGACTCTCTATTATTATCTGATTTCTGAAAACAATCTGTAACTTGTTGACTCTAATATATCTGGTCTCTGATAGTTATTAATAATTGGTTTCAATCTGTAACATGCAAAGACTTTGGATGGCGATAGTTATTATTGATAGAGGTTAGTTGTAACATGCTTTTATAATTCTTGTTTATTGGTAAGGTATTATAATGATATATTCTTGTTTATTGGTATACTTAGATTTCCTTGATATACTCGGCACGTGTTCAAGGTATTCTTAAATACATGTATAATAGTAGAGTTGGTCAAAATAGTATTGACCACAGGCTATGTATTTTTAATATTTATTGGAAACGAGCTAATAAATCTGGAAATCTAAGATGTACATTACCAAATATGGTTTGGGGGGGGGGGGATCTAATGTGAGGGTTAAATGTATTTTCAATGTCTCGTTTTAGTATTAATATGTAGAACTCACAGGCACCAGATTCTGATAAAAAAAAAAAAAAAAAAATCGTATATATGTATTAAGAATAGAAAGGTACCTAAGGCACCATCTTGTTCTAAAAAGTACTGGTCACGGAAGTAGGCAAAGATTACGTCATAGTACGGATTGAATAAATTCCTGTCCATTGATTGGTCAGACTTATTTGCGAGGTTTCTTCAAAACAAACCCTTTGTTGTGATTTTATCTGAGCGATGTTCTTGACATCTGAGCAGTGTCGTGCGCTGGAATACGCCGAAAAGGGACACAATTTGGTTATAATAGGTCAGGCTGGAACTGGAAGAGCTTTTTTATTAAAGAATGTATTAAAAAATTGTCAGAAAATTGTGGAAAACGTATCGCAATTACCGCCAGCAGGCACCAGATTCTGATATTTATAAATCTAAAACTGCCTAATAATTATTAGATATCAAATAAGGACATTTACCATGCTAAAGTAGCCTCTTTGGACATTATTATTATTTTTTTTAATTCTGAGCTTGAATTTCCCGCATTATTTAATACAATATTTATGACCAATCAAACAAAAGCAATTTAAACAACTGCGGATAATGACGTCATCTTTGTTTATCTTCCGTACCCCATACTTTTATTTGGAGTAAGAATTAATGTATTTCGATAAAATACGACATTTTATACTGTTGTTATCATGTAAAAGGGTTTTTTTTTAGTTTAAGAAATATTTAACAATAC
Source organism: Nipponacmea schrenckii (assembly GCA_030562195.1). Taxonomy (NCBI): domain Eukaryota; kingdom Metazoa; phylum Mollusca; class Gastropoda; family Lottiidae; genus Nipponacmea; species Nipponacmea schrenckii. Next base: position 13,914,252 of record CM060199.1, on the reverse strand, counting down.
TGTTTGAATGTCAAAGCATGTGAAAAACGGTATGAATTATGAAGATATAACGAGAAACATCGCCGAGGATCAGCAAGTAATGTAAGAACAAGATGGCGCCTTAGGTACCTTTCTATTCTTAATACGTATACGATTTTTTTTTTTTTTTTTTTATCAGAATCTGGTGCCTGTGGTAGAACTTGTATATTCCTAACTAGATTAATATATATTTGTAAAATTTTACAAGAGTGTTACTTTTTATACACTTATTGTGATTCCATTATTGTCAATACATCCAGAATCCAGAATCTCTGTATCCTGTCTCTGATAGCTATATCTGGTCTTGGATAGATATTATTGATGGAGGTCTGTATGTAACAAGCAGACTCTATATCCTGTCTCTGATAGCTATTAATGATGGTGGGCTGTATGTTACAAGTTGATTCTATATCCTGTCTTTATATTGGAGGTCTTTATGTAACATGCTGACTCTATATCCTGTCTCTGATAATTATAAATAATGGAGGTCTGTATGTAACATGCTGACTCTATATCTGGTCTCGGATAGTTATTATTGATGGAGGTCAGTAATACACTTGTTGTACTTTCTTTCTGTACCTCCCCTACCCAGCTTCTTCTTCAGCTTCTGAAGATCCATTCTTATTTTTCAAGGTGAAAATTATTATAATATTATTAATAAAAAAAACTTACGATCCGAACAGCAAAATGATACCCGAAACCCGAACCGAAAACAACATACTAGTATCGGTAGCAGCTATTAGCAATTGGTATAAACCAACTGTCGCAGACCTGTTAAATGGCAGGATAGAGCTAGGAACAATAATCAGTTACATTGTAGCCGGAGGTTATTTATTAAAATCCTTAATGTTTAATTTTATTGATATAATAAAAGCCTCCTACTTCATGTGGATGGAATTCTTGGCCTCCAGGCAGTGGGCATGGAGAGGCCCTTCCCGTAAAAGGAAGGTGGAGGTGTCCATCCACACCAAGAACCTCAATCTAATTACAGAAGAGGCCGCTCATTAGAATTCAAAGAAGTGGAGGTGATTTTAGAAAATGAAACATAACAAAATATTCAAGCAAATCTTTTCTTCCATATCTCACGGACGTCCCGGCAACGTTCTCCGGCCCTATTAAACACGACTCTGAGAGAATTCAACGGGGCCCAGAGTAGGGGGATATGCTGGTGGTCAGCGTCCTCAAACACAGGTTGGGGAGATGGCACCAGAACAATTTCCTTTATTCAAGGAAGTTATTAGCTCCAAACTCCATTTCCAGCCTCTGATAGCTATTTGGACAGATATGGCTGGGGGAGAGTCAGAAAAACTTAGTACCTAAAACTAGGTATTTTCCGCACCTCCGCGGGTGCGGGGGTTTTAAACGTATTAACATACCTCGAATCCACTAAACCTCTATATATTTGGAAAGATAACAGTTCAAGGGATCTTGATCTTTAAATCATAAATTATGATAAGTCAACATCCTAAAAACAACTGGTGGAACAAGGACTTTGTTTATAGACAAGATAGTCAAAATAACAGACTGAACCTCATTAATAGTTACTCTGATTATTTACAAATACTTAAAGATCCGTTACGCAAAACGACACCCGAAATTTGAAAAAAAAACCCAACAAAATTTTTTTTGACGAAACATAGTAGTAGCTAATGAACTTTTCTCAAGAGGAATAATATTTTTTCATAAAGCAAGCGATTTAAGGTGTCTAGAAGAATAAACATACCCTGCCTGAAGGCAAACCTGTCATTGTTGTTCATCATACAAAACATTATACGAACCAACAAACAGATAGCGTCTGGACAAATTTAAAAAGTAACTAATAAAACTATAGTCCACCAAAATCTGAGTATTTTTTGGAAATTATCCTTCCCCTCTCTTTTTGGGTTTGTGCATGTCTATATATGACTAATTTTTGGCTTAGATTTGGATTATTTGTCTGGAATCGCATTTTCCTTTAGATTTTGTGAGATAACTTATTTGTCTATTTCCATAGTTCAAGGGATGTAACTGATGAAAATACATTTGGACCGCTAATTCATTTGCCATCTGTTTCCATGTTAAATCACGAAATTCAAACTGCTATAACTTTTTCCAGAAATCTCGTTGAAAACTTTCCAATAAAAAAAAGTTTAAAAGGTTTGAATTTCGTGATTAGAATAGAGACAGATGACAAATGAATTGATGAACCGAGTCCATCTATTTCCATGAACATGTATCACGAAATTCAACCTTCCATAACTTTTTTGTGGATAAACATAAGTTATCGTGTGACGTCCAGAGGTGAACAAAAGTGAAGACAAATGAAATTATTAAAGAATTAAATTGTAAAGTGTAAACGTCCCGCATTTTCATTAGCTAGCTTTTGGTGGTAAACTATGATAGTTACAAGTGGCCTTAGTAGATATTATTCAGTCCATGCAATGCATGATTGAATGCATTTTTAACAAAAAAAGGAAAGGAACTTGTCCACATTTTAAGTGTAAAAAAAAAAAACAAGTAAAGGGAAATAACTGAATTTAACAGAATAATCAGCCAACATTGACTGTATAACCTGGCCTTAATAAAATAAAATACAGACTGAAGACATGAAAACATTAATGGCAGTTTTTATAAGTAAAAAACAGTCTCATGTAAAGAAAAAAATTAGGTGATGGTTACCTCGCTAGGTAACTTTTTGTAAAAGCGACATTCTCTAGGCTCCTTCATACGACGCAAAAGTTAAACTTCGTCGAATTAACATAAACAACATGTTTTTGACTTTTATTGAAGTAGACTTGAGACGACTGTGCATTTGGTTTCAGGCCAAGGTGTTCATTTTCATTAGGTCTCCATTTAATGTTTAAGATTTCTGGTTTTTCCTGAGCGGCATGTACATCTTAACGGTAAATTATTGGTTATTTGTTTTACTGAAGTGAATATATCTGAATTTAACAGATAAATCAGCACAAATTTGATCTTTCTTTAACTTGCTTAAATTTTGTTGTTAAAAAAATATTATAAGTAATGTTAGATGGTGATGAGAACATAGTCTCATAAAAGCACTGGCCTAGGTCACAAAGTAAAGATTTATGATAAAGCAAGGTGCAAGTTAAAGGTTAGGATAATTAGATGCGTTAATTATGGATGTCTCTGAAATATTATCTGAAGTAATATAATTACATTATCTGAAATTGTTGAAAATATAAGAATTAATTTTCTTCTGATATATCGATAATCAGCTAAAGAGAAAAGCCAAATATTTTTATGTACCTATAATAAATAAAGAAATATTAATGTAAAATGTAGTGAATTCAGAATAAAGGAAGTCAGGTAATTTAAAGCTATTGGGGATTGAGTCTACCATGAACTAGGATATTGCTGAGATTTTTATTTCTTTTGTACGCTGTAACAAGTCTCTTGCTGTAGACATGAGGATATTGGTTTTGAAGGCTTTGGTAGTGACGTTTGACAATTAGGGAGGCATTAGTGGCAGTATGATTGTAGGTGGTAACAAAAGGTATTATCTGATTATCATGTTGGATATTAAGGCCATTTGGATATACAGTTTGAAGTTGGTCCATCCAATAACTCTCGCGTTGTAATCTTCTTTGTTTTGGCTTGATGTTTGGCATAGGTTGTATCTTTTCAATTGGCATAATCAACAAGTCTTCAATGGAATGGTCGGGTTGGTTAAAATGATTAGAAATTGGTCTATTTTTGCCATGTACTATATCGTAACGATGGCCGTTAAAGCGAGTTCGTAGCGCGTTCTTAGTTTCTCCAATATATTGTGTTTCGCATTTTTTACATGAAATTAGGTAAATTAGATTTTGGTCGCCGCATGAAAGTTGGTCAGATATAAGAAAAGTTTTGCCGGTTTTATTGTTTTTGAAAAAATGAGAAATAGGTACATGCTCGCAGGTACGACACGTAGAACCACCACAGGGTTTGGAGCCAAATTCATTTATAGGCGATGGAAGGGGGTTATTTTTCTCCAGAAGTTGTATTTAATTTTGCGTAGAAATCGTTTTGAGTAACCCCTCTCTCGTAATTTATTGAAAACTAGGTTGCATGCAGAATCAAAATCGGTCTGTTGAGTACAAATCCTATGGAACCGTAGGATTTGTGATTTTATTATCGCAGAAAACGTATGCTTCGGATGAAACGAGCTTTTGAACAAAAGTTGGTGCGTATCAGTTTCTTTAAAAAATACTTTAATGTCCACTTTTGAAGTTTTTTCGAAATCGTTTCCTTTGAACACCGTAGTGTCCAAAAAGTCCATACTATTATCGCTAATGTTCGCTGTTAATTTTACTGAAGGATGGTGATTGTTTAGTATCTCGAAGTATTGCCAAAAGTTTTCTAATGATTCGGTCCAAATGATAAAAATGTCGTCAAGAAATCTGCCGTAAAAAAGAGGTTTAAAAGGTGAAATTTGGTCTATTTCGCGTTCCCATTCAGCCATGAAGATGTTTGCATAGCTTGGAGCGAAGTAGTATGAGGGGCAGTACAGGTAAAAAAGACGTTGATTGGCTGAGAGGTATCACGTGACTGTGTACGTCATAATCTAAAAATAGACGGGGGAAAACCCCAATACGTAGTTGTAACGTTCACGTGACGTCATCAGATCTAAAAATAGAAATGGGAGATTCCGTAAGTATTTAAAAATAGAAATGGGGGATTCCGTAAGTATTTAAAAATAGAAATGGGGATTCCGTAAGTATTTAAAAATAGAAATGACTGGAAATCCCGACGTAAGTAGAACGTCCTGAAAACGTAGGTGCAACGTAGAGAAAGAAGAGAGAAAAAAAAAAGAGGGAGAGAGAAAGAGAGAGAGAGGCAGTCGACAAGGGGAAAAAAAGAGAGAGAAAGAAAGAGAGGCAGACAGGTGCTAGAGCACGCGCGCTGTATTGTATTATTCGTGTCATAAATGTCACGTGATAAGCAGACGACAAAACCATCGTCTGCTCTACCGACTGAAACGTCCCGAAATCACGTGATGCTGCCAACGGCAATATAAGCAGAACACCCAAGACAATAATTCTTAATTCACCATGGATCGGTGTAAAGTCTGTAACTTGCCGTTTCATTTCTGTCTCAATAGAGATTTGAAGGAAGACTATTTCCCGTGCTTTTAAGCAATGATGAAGAACACGTATTGGAAGGCCGTCAAGCACTTCTACGTGTGTCCCAAAATTAACAAAGGTACGGAATTTTGCGAGGGGCACAACCAATGATGGCTATGTAAAAAGCCAGGTCTCTCGAAAGGGAGACCGAAAAAATAATGAAAAGAAATTGGCCCTCTAGAGGGCCTTCAATGATTTTGAGGGTGAGTCTTAAAAAGCCAACCGGCGACGGACTCTATACCCACGACATCTAATTTCCTCCAAGATAGGAGGAGGAGGTGCTCTCCTCCGGGGCGTGTTTCCCGTGGATTCCTCCAAAAGGTAAATATCATCGGGGGTAATTACGACCATTTTTCCATTGCGAGTGAAAATCTTGGTTTTCCTCTGCGATTTGAATCACGACGATGCGTTCCTCTGCGATGTTTGAATAAATAGCACAAACTACATCTGCACTTTTATAGAAAAATTTAACCAACTGAATGGGGATTGATTAAAAACAAAAACCACGTGACAATTTAATACATTTTATTTCGCTACATGAATATTCACTACATTAAGCATGCAAATACAAATAATGGCCTACAATAAGAATACACTGAATAACATAAATATAGTAAGCATGCATGATTTAAAAAGAGGAAAAACAGCAACATTTTTGATCCCCATGGTCGTTGTCTGGTGGTAAACGAGGAAAATGATCCCGAGTCTACAAAAGGAGCAACCGATCGTTTTCATGATGCACCGATCCAAAGGCAGCCAAAGCGTTGAGCGTGGGGACGTGAAAGCGATGACAAAGGTAATACAGGCAGTAATGACCACACACGAAACTGTTTAATCCTTGAAGCCATCTGGGTTGGTGAACCACTCTTTGATCTTTGACAAATCGTCGAAAGTGAACGTCGTAAACTTCGAGAGGACAACCATACGAGTCGAAAAACGACACCAGTCCTGGACGTTCACACACAAATACAGTCCAATGGTTACCAGGTTTTCGATCATCGTCGGTGTTGACGACGTAAGCTGTTGGGTATTGGTGCGGGTGTACATCATGGAGTTGGTTACTCGCCAAGACTCCACCAAAAACAGACGAGGGTAAATGTTGACCGAGTGCCGCGGCCAATTTTGGTCAATTTCCAGGACATTGTCGTATTCGGCAAACAGGAGCAGACTCAAATGGTCTGTGGGAGCTGTGCCGAATTTGAGTTCCAGCGACAAATTACCAGTGGTCTTGGGATGAAAGTACGTGCCGTCGGCTCCGTGATCGTTGGTCAAATCGAAACAATACAGCGTGTATCCTTTGATATAGTTGTTGAAAGGCAAATCTAAATCTTCTTTGGTGTTCAGAATGCTGACGCGTTTCATCAGATCCAAATAAGGCGAAACACCCTGCTTGTTGGCAAAATCCATTTGATATTCATCGACAACATCACCGTTTTTGGTCAATTTGAGACCTTCCAAACCGTGGTGCCCAAATTTAAACGGGTTCTTATCAATGGCGTCACTATAAGCTGCGTTGCTCACTAATCCCACGACGAGACGCTTGGGTAGAATCTCATTGATAAACAAATTATCCAAAACGTGAATTCTTTGGAATCACCACGTTCCTCACGACGACTCGATTCAAAGGGTATTTGGCCGGAGACGCTTGGAGTTGCTCGGCCAAATGCGTGTAGATACTGGGTGACAAAGTCACAAAAGGCACTTCCAAGTAAGCTTTGATAAATTCAACTGTAATTGTCATTATCGGACATCAGTAAAAACTTGGGTGCTTGCTTTTCCAAACTGATTCTCATATCCACACCGTCGATCAAATATCGATTTTGTAAGCACATGTCGACGTGAAGGCGGGACTGCAATTCGAAAACTTGACTCCGGGAAATGATGACGTGTCTCTGTTGCAATCCTTGGTATTAATAAACAGAAATTAAACTTAATGATAAATCTCAACAGAAATTAAACTTAAAGGGGCACAATCTTGATTTTTAGGGGTCGTTTTGGGCCTTTGTTATATTTAAACAGTCCTCAGAAATACTTAAGCTCTAAGAAAATCGCAAAATACCTTGAAATATGCCTCAAAAATTTCACTTTTTATTTTTTTCCGTGCTGTACGCGGCTGGTCTTCAGTCAGTCTGAAAATTGTGTGTCCTGTTGACAAAATCTACAATTGTTATTACATGTACTTTCTTTTTGTTTTATCAGTGTGGGCCTGTGCAGTAGTCTATTTATAACTCTTTGATTTTCCAATATGGCGGGACGTTCATAATATCTTAAGACATTATGATTTTCAAACACGGATAAATATGCATACCCATGGATTTGAAGGCTCAAATTTCAAATAGTCTGGTACACGTCTAATCCTTGTTGACCTTCTTAACTGAGGCTTTGGGTCAGTGTCACCATTTTTGCTTTCGCCTGATAGAGGCCCATTAGCAGCTACAGGATCAGACTCATCAGGAATATCAGATGCTTCTTCCAATGCCTTGCGACCTTGCTCAGATGGTAATTTTAGAAAATAGCTGGTGTTCCTTGCTACAGTTCATCCTCTGGCATTTTGAGCAGTTACCATTGGTCCTTTTGTTTCAGTGACTATTAGTGGTTCTGGATTAAAAGGCGTAGACAACTTGTTCTCCCTCCTTTGTCTGGATAAAACATAGTCACCAACTTGAATTTCAGATGACAGAGCACGATTGCGTTTATCAGCATATTTCTTCATTTTACTTTTCCCTTCTTCATCCTTAAATCTAACTGTTGCGTCAGTGTATACTGTTTCTGTACGGATTACTTCCGGGAATTTCGTTTTCGGATCTCTGTTGAAAAGTAATCTGTAAGGCGTGAAGAGTGTAGTGGAATGAGGTGTTGTTCGATAAATTCGTAGAAAATGTTCATCCTTCCAGGACTTCTTTTGTACATGGGCGGCTCTTATAGCCTTCATCAAAGGTTTGTTAAAGGATTCCGCTTGGGCATTGGCTCTCGGCCATAGTGGTGTAATTTTCCGATGACGTATACCACATTTCGTTTGAAAAGCTTTCCAGGAGTGACTTTGAAAAGGTGGACCATTGTCAGACTTGATCACCTCCGGATAACCAAACAAGGAAAACACTTTTTCTACAGCAGCTATTGTTGATTCAGCAGATGTTGTTCTCACCACTTCAACAATCGGGTATCTTGAGTATTCATCAACAATAACTAGAAGATAGTCTCCAGACGGCAGTGGACCACAGAAATCAATATTTAAATTCAGCAATGCTCCTCTTGGTAGTTCTGACATTTTGAGAGGTTCTCGGTTTTCACGATTGGTGTTTGCTTGACATGGTAAGCATTCACGTACAGCTTTCTCTACGGCCAAATCCATGCCTGGAAACCATACCTTGCTACGTAATAATGATTTAGTCTTGGAGATGCCTTGATGACCTTCATGGGCAAGCTGTATAACTTTGCTTTGTAATTCTCCAGGTATGACGAGTTGATTTCCCTTGAGGATGATGTCGGACTCCGATCCAACACAGAGATCATCTTTGACGTTCCTATAGGCAATTAACGTCTGTGGATTGATGTCAGTAATATCTTCACGGGATAATAAGTTGTACCACTGACCAGATTGAATAACATCCATGATAATACATAAAGTCGGGTCAGATGAAGTAGCATGCTTGACTTCGGCTAGAGTTAACGCATTTCGCGTGCTCGATTCAGCAATGAAATTGACATATTCATCAGCTATTTTCTGTTCTCGGCTTGACATAAGACACTTGTTCGTTGGATGTCGAGACATGTAGTCGGCAGGATTCAGTTTTCCGGGTTGATACTTCAGTGTCATATCATATGGCTGTAAGCGCAGTGACCATCTTGCAATCCGCGGCGGTCGATTGGTTTTCTTCAAGAGTCCTAGGAGAGGTCGGTGATCGGTTACCATAGTGAAGTATATATTGTAGTGTTCACAGGCCCATACAACAGCTAATGCTTCTCGCTCGGTCTGGGAGTAACGCGTTTCTACATCGGTGAGAGAGCGACTAGCGAAGACTACTGGTCTTTCGTCTTGAGTGAGAATTCCAGCTATACCATACGGACTAACATCCACCTGTATGACAGTGTGTTTGTTGGCATCAAAATAAGCCAGTGTTGTAGCTTCAGATAAGGCTGCTTTTAGTTTTAGGAATGCAGTTTCTTGTTGTGATCCCAATTTCCATGGATAATCTTGTCGAGTATCATGGCATCATGAAGTGCTTGAACCTTCTTTGGGTCTGGTGAAATACCATTGGATGAGAATATATATCCAAAGAATTCAACCTTGTCTCGATGGAATTCACACTTCTGCTCGTTGATAGTGAGTCCTGCTTCGTGAAGTCTTTTGAGAGTTTGGTGAAGAGCACGATCATGCTCTTGTGGAGATCTACCAAATATAATGATGTCATCACTGACGTTCTTTGCTCCTTTGATTCCTTCAATGATAGTTTGTATTGTGTGCTGGAAAACTTCGGCTGCTGAGCTGAGACCAAATATCAATCTTTTGTAGCGGAATATACCAACATGTGTAGAAAATGTTGTTATGTATCTACATTGCGGTGCTAGTACCAGCTAGTGATAGCCAGAGCGGAGATCAATCTTGCTAAATGTTGAAGACCCATTTAAATCAGTAATCAGCTCCTCTATAGTTGGCGTTACGTGTCTTGTGCGTATGACAGCCTGGTTAGCTTCTCTCATGTCTATACATAGTCTAATTTCTTAGGATTTTTCGGCTTCGGTGTGGCAACTATCGGCGATATCCATTCTGTAGGTCCAGTAACTCGTTCAATGATGTCGGCGTTTTCAAGTCGTTTAAGTTCAGACTCAACTGCTGGTCGCAGATGAAACGCTACTCTTGTATGTTTTCTGACTACGGGTGGAACAAAGTGATCAATATGAATAGTGACCTCTTGACCTTTAAGGCAACCAATACCATCGGTAATTCCAGGGTATCTTTCTAAGATATTTCCAGCTGTCTCCAAATGGTTCACGCCAAGTTGAAGTAAATTAAGTTTTTCGGACAATTCTCTACCAAGTAGGCAAGTCTCTGCACCAGGTACTATCAGAAACTCGGCTGTTGCAGACTGATTTTCTGGTGTTCGTACTTCTATGCGAACTAAGTTCGTGACTTCTATCGGTGATGAAGCGAATGGTCGGATTAGTTTGCGGCATGATTCTACTTTCACCCCTCGACGCTGCAAACGCGAAGCTACGTTTGTTTGGGGGTTCGGTGCGGAGCCTGAGTCTATCAACATTGGAACTGGTTCACCTTCCAAAAATACCATTGTTTTGGCACTTTGGTCAACAGAGAAGATGTCATATTCATCAGAGTAGGTTGAATCTGAATGATGAGCTTCTTCAACGAATCGAATGTTTTCTCTCTTGTGGTCCGATCGGTGCGGGGTGCGGCTATGCCTGTGACGTTTGCTTCCTAACCTTGCATGATCACGGCCTCGGCTAGTAGGTGATTGTGAAGTTGTGGTTTTACTACGACATACAGATGAAAAATGTCCTATTTTTCCACACCTGAAGCAGTGAACATTTCTGGAACAACGACAATCTACAGATCTGTGCCCATGGATTCCACATCTAGAACATCGTCTCCTGTATGATCTGTTTTTCTGGTATGATGATGTGATGTAAGCTTGTGACGTAAATCATCAGAGTGTAATTTTTGGTAATTTCGGGGTTGTTGGACTGTATTCACAGGATATGGTCCGCGGCGTTCTGTTTCAGAGGCTATTTCTTTGGCTTGGTTTTCGGAAGCTTCTTTGGCAAGTGATATTTCTAGTAGACGTTGTAGAGTTACATTTCGTTCAGCTAAGCGTTTTGTTTTTAGATGTTTCGGACGGCATTTGTCAATAGCTTGATCCTTGATAAAGTCATCTAAATTATCGCCAAAATCACACGTAGCAGCAAATGTTCTCGTGACAAAATTGCCAATATTTTCACCTTCATTCTGTTCTTGTTGTCGAAATTGGTGTCTTTGAAATGTTACATTTACCAGTGGTGTAAAATGAGTCGTGAGGGCATCGATAGCTTCTTTGCACGTTTCTCCAATATTTCCAAGCGTCATGAAAATGTCCTGGACATCGGGACCGGCTGTATGTAGAAAGAGTTGACGTTTTTGTTTATCGTCTTTGCACCCGGTTGCGGCGGCAAAGATATCAAACCTGTTTAGTCATTTCCTCCACTTCTGATTGATAGAGTTTGCATCTGAATGCGGATCAAATGTCGGCGGTTGTGTGATGGAGATCGGTATTGACATCGGTGTTAGTTTACAATTATCCTCGTCGCCAAGATGTACTGTTATTCGGGAGATTTAGGAATTGAACCAGCCATGCGGTTTCGTAGATAAGACTTTATTCTCGAATTAAACTCAATACAGGAGACCCCTCTAAGGCCTATTTACATAATGACGTCACAGAAGGCAATAACGCTGATATACCCAGTTGAGCACAAGGGATGCAACTCCTGTATAACAATGGGCTCAAGGCAACAGTAAGGCTAGATATTACACCGTTCTTGTTTTCCATGTTGTTGTTGTTCTGGGCAATTTCGATACCAGTGTCCATCTTTGCTGCAGTAGAAACAGGTCTTATCCATATCCAAATTAAGAATGAATAATTGTCGAGAGTCTCCGGCTTTTTATTTGATTCTGCTCGATGCTGATTGGTTCCTCGTTTTCTTCACGCTCATTGGTCGTTTCGCGTAATCAGGACGAGTCCAATTCCTCGCTGTACAGTCCAATACGATTTTAAAAGACGCACTGAATCGTTGTACCACCGTTCTTCATTCTCCCGTCGGGTCACGTGACTTTCGGGGTCTTCTATTAAACTGCCTAATGTTTTCTGTATGTCTTCCTTATGTGGCTGCACCTCGTGCCAAGTGTAATCGTCTACTGGATGCGACGTGGTGCCGGTCATTGGACTTACACCGAGGCCTAAACAGGAATGGTATTTTTGCGAGGGGTGTTCGTAGAGGCAACCTATACATTGGTCTTTCTGTTGGTCTTCTTCTACTCTGTACCGCAACCACATCTCTCTCACTTTTTCTTCAATAGCCGTAGGGGTAAGTGTTGATTGGCTCATTTTGGTCGTTGAACTACACAAACCTTTTGGTATAAACGACTTTGTACTGTTTTTCTTCGGAACGCGTGCAAAGCCGACGGTCACGTGTTCGAATAATTTTGAAGGGATTGGTAACGACGAGAGGAGTATTAGTTTGAACGTTTTCCACCATGCCTTTCACCGAGTCGAAATTCAATTTCTGCGAGCCTCGATAATTCAAAGTAAACCCTCGCACCTTACATACGGTTTTGCCATTAGACAGTTTATAAGCGTAGTTTTAGCTCCACCGCTGACGAATTCGGTGATGCTCACGTTCTCCGCCAACTCGTCTTTCCATTCTCCTAAACTGTTGCCTCGGGTTGGATTCCACTTGCCTGGATGGTGAACGTAAATGATACTGTCCGTGTCGAAATAGCAAACACGCTCCTCCAAAGATTCCAAAACAGAGTAGAGTTTCAGGCGAGCCTGAGCCGTGACGAAAGCGGCAATGACGACATTTGTAATGGGTGAAGGCTGTACGTGTTCTTCCAATTTCAAGCGCTCAACCATGACCATTTTGTCTTTGACCAATTGCACATCTTTAATGGTTTCGGTCACGTCCGTCAAAAGTTCGAAATATTTTGATGGCTCCGTCGAGTATTCCGTTTGGCTAAAGTTATCCCGCTGACCAAATTTTCCCCACAAAATATTTAACTTCAGTTTACTGCTGCTCCGTATTCCATTGTTGTAATGTATTTGGGAAGGGTCCAGGCTTATGCATCTTCCACAAATTTAGCTTTTTCCTAATCGGTACTACATTCTTGGGGGTAACCACTATACTCCATTTTCGTTTTTAAGTAATGGTCTATATATCCCGCAAACAGACCTCTCGTTTTTGTTCGACTGTCATATTGGCTCCAATTTTCTTCTGACCAATGCCACACTTCAAAGACTTTTTTGATGGTGTAACCCAGAGAAGCATCTTTCTTCAGTTCCAGGGACACGTACGTGCCTACCCAGGCTCTTTCATCATCGGAATGTGGACAGGGCACGTATTCGGCAATCTCCAAAGCTGCATGTGTTCGACTAAACAAGAACGACACAGTGGAAACGTTGTTTTGTTGTTCCATCGAAACGGCAACACGGGGTGATAGAGTTGTCGGGGTGGTACGACTTGGCATTGTATCAACCCCTCGTACTGTTGCCAATTCACTTGGTCCGTTTGTGTGATAATTTGGGGTTCTTGAATGGGAAATTGGCCGTATTTGCAGATATAGGGATACAAAGACACAACATCCAAGTACCTAATCTCTTCATCCTCTTTCGGAACAGCCACCAATCGTGTCGCATTGGTTCTTCGCCGAAAAAAGCGTCCCTGGGGAACAGCGGTTCGGGATTTGGCCAGCCATTGACTTCCAAAGCACGAAAAAATTCTTCCATGTCTTCGTTGGTGCGTCTCTCTTTTTCCACCTGGCATTCCCAGATGGTTACGATGTTTGTTAGACCGTACTTGGTTTTCAAATCGTGGAGTCTGTGCATGGTTTGGGCATACAGCTCTCTCATGGTTCTTGTAGGGTCGTAGGGGTGAAAATGCTTGACGTCTTGAACGGGCCCCGGATAGCACGTGGGACACCCATGAAAAGCGCACCCGAAAAACTCGTAGACGACGTTGTTTTCCCTGTCAAACCCATCCAAACTGTAGGGTCCCACTTTTATTTCTCCACCGTTGGCCGAGGGTTTGATATTGGGTAGAGCCGTTCCATCTCGAAAAGCGGTTATAGTTCGAATGTGCTGTTCCCATTCTAACCACCGCAAAGCTATGTTGGACTGTTGACGTGGTTGATAGCGGTGCCAATCTTCGTCCTTTCCCGAATTCTGCATCAAAGCTCTCGGTATGATGGGAATAGTGTCCACGGGTAGATAGTGCATCCTGTACACTTTGTTACACGCAGCCGCTAATGTCATGCTGGATTCGAAAGGATCTATCCCCGTGTCGACAAGAAAAATGCGTCTAAATTCGCCACAACTTCTTCTCAAAATATCTACGTCACTCCGACAATAAGTAAGCAATTCCTTTTGGAAATCAAACGTGTGTCCTTGTTGTTGTTTATACCATTTCTCAAATTGTTCTCTTTCCTTAAAACTCATGCCATCCGGATCGTAGGTCTCGATAGGCGGATAAGACCCAACGTATTGGCTGTTTTCCGGGGTATTAAAAAATGAGGAAAATACCCTTTTTTCATTTCCGTTAGGCCAAATGTTGCCGGCATGTTTTTTAAGGCCATGGGTAAGTAGTTTAAGGAATCGACAAACTTGAGGCATCCCATGGAAATGGACATGACTTTTCCTCCCGTCATAATGATGTCTGGTGCAGTCACGGCGTGTTTGTGGATGGCTTGCATGATCAAAATGCCATCGTACCCTTTGAAGTTGTGTGCCACACAGATGACTCGGGATGACTCGGGGTCATTTGGTATTCCTCCCTCGACCAGTTTACGGCCCGCCAGACGTACGAACCAACGTCCCACTTGATCTAGCGTATCGGGCCCCTCCATCACGACTTCTTTTTGTTGATTCCAATAAGAGTCGCAATATTGACAGCTTTTGTTTTCGTGGATACAGAAATGGCAACAGAGTTGCAAAACACACAAGTTGGATACATGTTCTCCCGAATCCTGCTGGCATTCAAAATCGAAAAAGACGAAGCGAGTCAGAATTTTTCGCTGAGATTTATTCTTCTTTGTTTCCATTGATATCAATGGGACATTTTACATTCTGTATGTAACACCAACGATCGGCTTTGGTGTGAAAAATTTTGCAGATTTTGCATTGGTATTCTACGCAGACGTGATCATCTAATCGTCTATGAGTCTTGAGGACGTCCCATTCCTTAAAACATCTGACACAACGCTTCCATCGTTCGCACACTGGAACGGCATCCTTCGTACGCGGTGTCTTGTGTCGGTTAAAACAGTCTTGATAAAACAGGCGATAACAATCGGGACATTCTCGATTAAGATCACCGGTACATGCTGGTCCAGACTTTTGACATTTTTGGCACATCACGTGACATTTGTGATCTTGCGCATTGTTATAACCTACTTGACAGGTCTCGCAGAAATACGATCGTTCTACGAAAGCAGCCATTTTAGTGATAACATCGAAATGATTTGAATGATGGTATAAATTCAAATGTTTTGGCGTTCCTTCCACGTACTTGTGAGACCTGTAAGCTGCTTTGCCAAAAAGTTGCTGAGAATAAATATTCAGTTGGTAGCCTTCTTTGCCTAAAGCTTGGCCATACAAGTCCCAATCTTCTTTGCCTCGACATGCCTCCATCCGACCGCCAACTTTTTCAATTAAACGATGTGTCTTCTTGGTTTGGAAACTATTAGATCCAGTCCATCTCAATTTTTCGCGTCCTGCTTCCCATTCTTTTGTGATTCCTTTGACGGCATAATGTTTAGCCTCCACAATAGCTCTCTGAAAACACAAATCGTCCAAATTCTTGATGGTTATTAGGCAGCGTTTCCTCTTCAAATATTCGCCAAAATCGCCCACGTTGCTTTTCCGAACTTGCTCTCCCCCAGACCCCATGCCCTCTGGTGGATTTACGTGACATACCTCCATACTCATGCGTTCATCGAAGACGAAATTGTTCGTTGGATTGAAGAATGTTGGCTATTTTGTTCAACAGTTCAAGAGCGGAAACGCCCTTGTATTGCTTGAAAGGAATAAATCCCGGTGTTTTTTAATCCTGGATGGTGAACTGCAAAACGTAAGTAATCCGTTGGACTGCATTGTACTTGGTCAGCAATTTCTTTAATTAGCTTCTTGAAAGTAAAAAACAGCTGCTTCGGTACGTCTTGGGTGCAATTCTCGACCAGTCATGATAAAAATCTACTGTCACATTAACATTTTCTGTTCTAAATAATCTACTACGAGACCTCCTTCCAAGCGTCAATAAGTAGAGTTGGTCCATTTCACTCTTCGATTAGACTCTTCGAACAGGATCGTACAGAATGAATTTTTGCTCGATGTTTTAGTCTATTTATCCTTGTTGTAACGGATCACGTGATTAACTTAAATGCATTTCAACCGAATGGCACGCGACCTGTAGTTGAATATATGCCACCGTTTGAGTTATAAATATGGGACTGACACGCGACGAATAATACGATACAGCGCGCGTGCTCTAGCACCTGTCTGCCTCTCTTTCTTTCTCTCTCTCTTTTTTTCCCCTTGTCGACTGCCTCTCTCTCTCTTTCTCTCTCCCTTTTTTTCCTCTCTTCTTTCTCTACGTTGCGCCTACGTTTTCAGGACGTTCTACTTATGTCGGGATTTCCAGTCATTTCTATTTTTAAATACTTACGGAATCCCCATTTCTATTTTTAAATACTTACGGAATCCCCCATTTCTATTTTTAAATACTTAAAGAATCTCCCATTTCTATTTTTAGATCTGATGACTACGTATTGGGGGTTTCCCCGTCTATTTTTAGATTATGACGTACACAGTCACGTGATACCTCTCAGCCAATCAACGTCTTTATTACCTGTACTGCCCCTCATACTACTTTATAGATAAAACGCAAGTGTTGAACGAAAACCTGCAACGCAGTTACCCTCATGAAATGTTTCCGACTGAGGTGTAGACCCAGGGTTCGATAGAAATAAAAACAAAAACAAGTTTCTATCTATATATCTATTCTAAATGAAAATAGAAAAAATATTTAAAAAATCACTAAAAAAATTAAAATACCTTTATATAGTTTAAAGAGGTCGGTAACAGGCGGTTTATTCACAATCAACCTATATATTATAATATTTATAATTATATCAAACTATAACCATTACAATGTTCATTGGGTTCTGATAAATATGGACATTATAAAATATTGCATTATAATAGAAATTAATAGAGAATCTTCAACTATTTTAACAGTCTGCTGATCTTGAATATAAAATTATGTATAATAAACTGTTTTCGAATCTCCAACGCCATCCGAAACTATCACGTCGTGCTTACGTCATAGATAAACCAGGCCCGAACCTAATTAGAGTCTATTAAATTACAACGTCAGACTTAATCAGTCGATGATGTAAAGGGTTATGATATTTTCGGGTATAGAAAGTAGTTGGTGAAGTCACGTCTCTAAACTTATAGTCTTGTCTTGTTTCTGGTAACTATGTCTCCAAGAAACCCAAAGTTGTCTTATTATTAAATATTCAGTCGATATTTAGGAGAAGATTTAGGCCTTAAATATGTGGAAATATTTTCTACAAATTCTAGGACTATGCGAAATCGTACATTTTTTCAAATATACCTTAAAGATGGTTTCCCTTATTTTCATATTATGTATATACTTATATCAATAGAAAGAAGATGACTGGGAAAAATACCAAATGGTCACACAAGTCCATAATTAACTCTTAATTAGGCTATGACGGGATTTTACTCGGCAGGGTACTGGCATAGGTATGTACGTCAAGTCTCAAATGTCCTTGATCTTTGTTTGATCACCCAGTCTGTGAATTCGGTACATTCGCTTATTAAGAATGCACGCATGCGTACTTGCTCCTTAATATTTTCCACAACAACAATGGTATTTTGGCATTCCATTTATTTCTCTAGCAAAAAAGTAATAATACATTCAAATATCATTTTTCAAAAACATTATGAATTAATTTAAATAAGTTTTAACTTACCATATATCTTTTTGAATATGTTTAGATAATGATAATAAAATACGAAATCAATTCTTATACACCTTTATTCATATGACGTCATTTGGTCACATGATCAAATGGATTTCCCAAGCATTTCTACGTCCACATAGGTCTTGAACATGATATATGGATTATTCATTAGAAACCCCAATTAATAAATTAGTAAGCTTACTTTGGCTAGAAAAATGCTAAAAAAATAAAGAAAATCAAAAAAAAAAAAATAAATAAAAATTCTTAATCCGGAAAGGGGCTTTAGCAGCGAGACAGTTTCAGCAAAGGCTTCAACAATCGAACTTAAATGTGAAATTGAAAATTTTATGCATAATAAATTGTTGACCCAAATAAAGAATTATTATTATTATCATGGAAATTGGTGGCGAAAATTCATTCACCGTCTGTCATGAAGAACAAGATTATACATTTCCCAGGGAGTATTTCTTAAATGATTTCTATTTTTTTAGTTCGCGTGATGGTCACGTGATGAACGTAAAAGATACGACAAAATAGATAGACAAAAGTGAAATGTAAAAAGAGAAACTGCGCGTAACAAATAACCAATGTGTTATGGAGGGGAGTTTGCGACATAAATCTAATGTAATATGTTTTTAGTAATATTATATTCTACAAAAACAAGAGTGATCTTACCGTTAAACATAAAACATTTGTTTTAAAACAGTTTACTTTAACAAAAGCTGTCATATTATGTCTTTAGACATTAAGGTATCTTGTTTTATTACACATGTCATTTGACGTACTGCAATGGAATTAGACACTTCTTCATTGCATTTAATTATGGCAGCTATTCCCTTCCATATTCCACAGATGAACGTCTTGTTGTTAAGGTCTACAAGATGTTATTTTTATTTATCAAGTCTTTAAAAGTTCATAAAAGGTCTTTAGAAAAGTAAGTCGTCAATGGAATTTCATGTATGTACATGAGGAAAGGAAGGCTCAAATTTAGCTGAATAGTTTCAGTCTCTGAGACAATGGTAAGAGTAGGCCTAACATCAAAAATGTCACCTGTAGGACTATTGGATAAAAATAGTTTACAAGATATGAACAATTTCAACACAATTAATCAGGTCAAGGAATAGAATTAAAAAAAATATTCACATATACTTGTATATTGATGTATACTGATTAAAATGAATGATAATATCTTTTCACCCCCAAAATTCAACTGTCATTGGTTTTGATACACTTCCTGGACCTGGAAAAATTTTTAGAATTCAGATTCAGTTATTTCCATTGTTGGTTCGACGTAATCTTTAACCGGTCCCCATTTAGAGTTGGGCTTAAAACTGGATTTTATTCTCTGAAATAAACAATGTGTTTTTTGAATATCACATAAATGGGCGAATCAATAATCATCAAAACAATGGCAACAAATGACAACAAAATTAAAGACAAATCCCTGGTCAATAATTTAATAGCAAAAAAAAAAAAATACAACTCCCATACCTC
>CM060199.1:13841212-13894384 GCA_030562195.1 Nipponacmea schrenckii | reverse complement strand
AAAATATTTTAAATATATTTGGATGGTTTAAAATATTTGGATTGTTTAATATATTTGGATGATTTCTTGGTTTTAATAATGGAATTAACTGCACTAACTTTAATACTAAATCACATTGGTTACTGGATGGCTTGCAATTTTTCGTGTCGGCAGTTAAAATTTAAAAAGATAGCTTGTCAGGCAAGGTAACATACGCCCAATTCAGCAAACAGAATATTCCATGTTTTTTCATTTAATCAAGGGCAATAACTCATAAACCGACATCTGGAATCGCACCATTTTTTAACTTGTCCGAGATGTTATTAAGATGAATACACATACCAAGATACCAAGTTTCATTCCAATCGGATTAAAACTACAGCTTCTATTACGTACACAAGTAAATTTTAACGTTTATTCATTTAATCAAGGGCCATAACCGACATCTGGAATCGTGCCATTTTCGAACTTGTCCGAGATATTATCAAGATGAATACACATACCAAGTTTCATTCAAATCGGATGAAAACTACAGCTTCTATTGCGTACACTAGTAAATTTTAACGTTTTTTCATTCAATCAAGGGTCATAACTCATAAAACGACATCTGGAATCGTGCCATTTTCAAACTTGTCCGAGATATTATTAAGATGAATACACATATCAAGTTTCTTTCAAATCGGATGAAAACTACAGCTTCTATTGCGTACACAAGTAAATTTTAACGTTTTTTCATCTAATCAAGGGCCATAACTCATAAACCGAAATCTGGAATCGTGCCATTTTCGAACTTGTCCGAGATATTATCAAGATGAATACACATAACAAATTTCATTCAAATTGGATAAAAACTACAGCTTCTATTGCGTACACAAGTAAATTTTAACGTTTTTTCAATTAATCAAGGGCCATAACTCATAAACCGACATCTGGAATCGTGCCATTTTCGTACTTGTCCGAGATATTATCAAGATGAATACACATACCAGGTTTCATTCAAATTGGATAAAAACTACAGCTTCTATTGCGTACACAAGTAAATTTGGACGTTTTTTTCATTCAATCAAGTGCAATAACTCATAAACCGACATATGGAATCGTGCCATTTGCGAACTTCTCCGAGATATTATCAAGATGAATGCACATACCAAGTTTCATTCAAATCGGATAAGAACTCTGGCCTGTATCGCGTACACAAGTAATTGTTGACGGACGGACGGACGGACCGACAGACGGACCGACGGACGGACAGACAGGGATAATGGCAATATACGTCCACATTTTTATGTGGGCGTATAAAAAATGTATTTTAATTGATTTACAGATCAGCTGTGACATATCAATGACAATAAAGTTTACCTAAAAACCTACATTTTTTTGTCTGTTATTTCTGCAGCAAATGATTCATTAGGCATACTTAACGGGATTTTTAATTAAAAGAATCGATATCGGATGTATCAATTTGCATATATGAGTTTGTATATAGTATATCTGTATGTAGGCAGAATATATTAACTAGATATATTTATAATTAATTATTCGTTGAATACACAGCAGATCTAAAATGACACATACGTCTAGTGGGTCAGGCTGTTTGTAAACATTGATATGTACTGTAATATTCAATCAATTACTTTTTTGTACATTCAGAATTCAATTCAACCTTTATTGATTTTGAACTATGCTGATTTCCGAGGTGTATACTTTGGCTTAATAGAACCTCATAAATCTCGATGATTTAAAAACTTACAAAGACAATTGTAGGAGTGATAAATTTCCATAATATTTTAAAGATAATTGGTGGACGTTTGCCTAACATCTGTTCTATATCATCGTAATACCTTTCAGCTCCTGTTAAAATACACGTAAAACTTCATTTCATTTTTGTGAAGATAATGTTGGTTTTAGTTCATTTTGAATATATATCATAATTTATATTCACAATGATGAATGTGATAGATTTTGATTAGAATAGTTTAAGATATGTTTCAGTCTGTTTGTAAAGAGTTCTATATATTTATCAAACAAGAGAAACCACAAACAAAATCATTGCTAAAGAAAGCATTCAGAAAAGGTCCCCTTATTTCAAGCGTATGTTAAAATGACCTGGCTCAGAATGCAGTTGGAATGATATATATTCCAAATTAAGAGATATAGTCCTTTAGCTATCTGTTGAATCAGATAATAGAACTCATTTTGATAAACATTTTAACTTTTCAGAATGTATAAATGACTACACACCATTTCTTAATTGATTTAGACCACCGGAGTTCGCTCTCTACTGGTCAGAGTAAAATCAAAGGACTATATCTCTTAAAACAATGATTGGTAATGCTTTTGAATGTTTCATTCTAAATGATTCATGAAGCATCGATTCCATCTTTGTACAATTATGGGATACCTGGTAATGAAGTGGCTAACCAGCTACGCTTTCAACTGAAAGAGGATCAAAATACATATTATGAAACAGTGGCGTAATTTGGTTGAAAAGCGAAATTAGCATTTCTTCCCGTTACTTCTGTGGTTACAGACTACATATTTTGCACGTAAAGCAACAGAAAGTACCAAACGCTCAATCCGATTGGGAGACAAGACAGAATGATTTCATTTCGGAAAATCGACTAAAATTTACTAAAAAATACATGTACATGTATATATGAATTTAAGAATAAAATTGCTCTTGACGTGATCATTTAAAACGGTTTCAGCTGAAAATTCGGTGCATTGTTGTCGAGAATTAGAATTTTGAAGATTCAAGAGTTACTAGAAATTGATCTTCAGGCACTTCACTGAAGTTGATTTTTTCGAGGTCCACTATAATATACAGGGTGTCGCAAGAGGGGAAATGATCACACTATTGAAAGAAACAAAGCCAATTCCAAACCAGCATCCACATTTTCTTCATTGCTTATGGTTACACGAAAGGAGAATTCAAAGGAATACTACATCCTGGAATGGACATCTCAAACTTGGTTAGAGTATATATAAGAATTACTTATCTTTGGACTTACCAGGTACCACAGTTATAGAATAGAATCTATTTCACACAATATATCTATCAAACTAAGTTATCATTTTAAGCGCGTTTCAAAATTACTTAACTTAGTTTAGTGTAATCCTTGGACAGTTTGTAGTACATGTATAGTATATGGTATTTTCTTGTAATGAAACTATCAAAACAATGTATGCTTACCGTAAATCCAACCAATAACCAGACACTCTAACGCGGTTATTATAAACATAGTAACCGAGGACATGTACCAATCAACCAGTTGAAACACGTATATTCCACCCTGAAATCATACATGAGAGTACTCCTTTATTTCAACCACTGATAGATATGTTGACAGTGACGTTGACTGGAGTAAACTAGCCTATAATTTTAAGAAAATCTAGCAGAGGCTGGAATAGAGGCAGGTGTTCCGGTTTCGGTCTAACATTGAAGAAAATCAACATAAACTAGATAATAACATGTTGTATTTAAAGTCATAAATTAAAAATTATAATATATTAAATCATTAAATTAATAATTCATTATAAACCATGATATTTTGGCTTATACCCAACTGTAAGTTAATTTCTCAAATGGCAGTTATACACACATACCGCATCATTGGCATGTAGGCTACTCATGGAGAGCAAACAGATGTATGGATTTCAAATGAACGAATTTCATTGATAGCCGAATGATCATGTATACATGTATCTGGAAACCGGTAAAATTTGAAGTACTTACATTGGTGGCATAAATAAGAGATATGAGGAACATAATAGCACACATAACAGCCGTGAGAACAGAGCGTTTTTTCCAGGAAGTTATATGAAACATATCTGTAAACGTTGTGGCACATACTTCTACCGTCACAAACTGAAACAAACAGCATCATATTTATGAATGCCTGACGGTCTGGGAGATAAAGGCAATATATTACATGCATATTTACGTGCACATGTACTCAATAGCTTCTACTTTAGTTAAAAAAAATTGGGATTTTGTGCAACTATTAGCTTAGATTAATCCCTAGTTCATGATCGGACTTGTCTTTGTAGACTTTGACTACTGATATCGACGGCGACAAAAAGTAGACAAAAAGATGTTTAGTAGTCCATACCATAGAATCGACGGCGACCATTAGAACCATTATTAAAAATAATACAGCCCAGAGTTGGGGAATGGGCAAACTAGCCAAAGCTTCTGGATAGGTGATAAATATTAAACCAGGGCCTGTAACAGAACTGTTATCCATTAACCCTATTCTCACAGATAATTAATCGGGTGTACTGGTCACCAACCATCATGTACGTTATCACATTCACAAAATTGTATAGGCCTACACTATCAATGCTAAAAATCTTTCAAGGCTACTATAAAGTGCCATGGTTCTTCATTTTCGGAGTTTGATTATATGTATATTGTCCCCAGAACTATTAGACATGCTCGAAAATCGCATTATTTGTTCAAACTAGGAATTTTGCTTTCTATTTATGTCTTTCTATATAACACAGATTCAAATGCTTGACACGTGTTTTTTAAAGCTTAAATTTCGTCGATGAGCAAAACAAGTGCCGTTTCTGAGACTAAGGAACGAATGGTAAAAAAAGAAAAAGGACAGGAAAAGCAGAATTCGTGACTTTAACAAATGTTAAATGTCATAAACTTACCGGATCGGACCAAATCAGCTACCTCTAAACCGGTTAGATGTGACATATAACCCAAAATAGCGAAAACTGCAAACCCGGCATAAACGCTGGTCCCTTCCCCGACAAAACAGTAGATAATTGTGTCTCTGAAAAGGAAAGTAAGTTGATAATGTTTTTTTATTTTCTAAATAAGGTAAAGTAAATTATTGAACCAAACTGAACAATAAATTTCTACTGTTCCGGTTCCTAGCATAAAAAAACTCGGCCCCTAATTCAATAATGCGAAGGTCTACTAAACTGACCTTTGAACACAGGTCAAAATTGTGTGTATGAGATTATATAAGTTTATTCTTAATATCTCATATCTATGCGTTAATTTCTTGGATTTTCTTATAAATAGCGTATACATAATATATAAATTTGCCACATACCTTAACAAATTATTATCAAATTTATTATAACTAGCCATGGTCATAAACGACCCCCATCCAATACCCATTGAATAAAACAACTGCATTCCTGCTTGTAACCAAACCTAACTCGAATGAATAAACGAAAGAGTGAATGAAAGATCTTTACAAGGTTCCTAATATAAAGATTTACAAAATGAATATACATGTAGATGCAGATTCAAAAATATTTATGTTAATGTTTACTATATAAAAAGTGAATTTAATTAAGAGCAGTTCACCCATTGGGCAGTAAATATAGAAAAAATGGAATATATACTATTTTTCGATTTTTAACATTGGCAGCAAACATAGCTGGATTAAATAGAACACATAGCATAAATAAAACAAAAAAGAAAGATTATTCCAGAATTGACATTCATAAATTTTTTTAAACTTTAGAATATTCTGCAGCTGAAAATTTTGAGTAAATCCAAACATAGTTTAGCTTTGTAATACAATTTTTACAACTTTGTAATAATAAATTGTTACCTGAAGTTCTCCAAGTTTGCTGAAATCTGGAATCAAATAAAATTTCAAACCATCAATAGAACCAGGAAGAGTAGCAGCTCTTATCAAAATGATGGTTATCAAAATAAACGGCAACGTTGCTGTTATGTATACAACCTACATTTAGAAATCAAAATGGTTGACATCATTAAATTAACATTAAAACTCAACCTGAACAAAAAAGACGTCTAAATTGTTGCCCAATTCAATACCGGTGACAAATGATGTTTTTTTTTTCTGAAAGCCATTTTGGAATACACCATTTTGAATAGTCAGTTGAAAATGAATATAGCGTTACTGATAACCTACCCTGCCTACTGATTCTACACCTTTAAAGAGACACAGATATATTATCAACCAGGCTACAGCCAGAGCAACAACAAGATGCCATTGTATAGATCCCAATTCATTTATTCCATCGGACATTCTTAAAACATTGAAACTGAAAATACATCGTAAACTTGAAAATACATTGCAAGTGAAAAAAACACTTTGACTGAAATACATTGTAGCTGAAAATACGTTGTAATTCAATTTACATTGTGGTGAAAGTACATTTTATGTTAAAAAATATTTTCATTGATTATAATAAATTGTTAGTTCAAATCAACTGTGACTGAATATACGTTTTCAGTAACATATATTGATTGATCTGATGGGAACTGATTGTGAACACAAAACACAATAACTGAACATACTGTATACCGTTTCACTCGTGTGTGTATTGGGGACACTCATTCTAATTTGCAACATTTCAAATTTCAATCTGGTGGTCCCTCCTGTTCCATAAACAAGTTATGTGTTTGATTACGTCATTAATCACCAAATATGCTGTATCACATAAGGCTATTCGCAAATTGATGCATATTGATAGTATCATTGTATTCGATACATGTAAAAGATTTAGAAAAAACCTAATTTCAATCCTTTTAAGAAAATAATAAGGTATTTTGCTGAAAAAAGTTTGTCAAATTTGAAATTAAGCAATGAGTTTGCAGAGCAAGTTTAGACATGCATCTTCTTTCAAATATAATCATGCATCGGCTGGGGATGAAGGCTGCTTTATAGGAAGAATGCCTCCTCCCATATCATAGAATATTTACAGACTTATAAACACTAACTTCCAGAATTCTTCTGTTGCTGTGTAAGCTTTAGACGTATTAGTGGGATCTTGGTCTATGGAAATATTATTGGCAACTGAATTTAATAAATACGCCGTTCCATTGATGTTCTTTAGAAAGTCTGATGTCGTATTGGTTCCATTACTGAAGATATCTTTAATGTAACATGACCCTGTATTCCACCAGTTATTACATGTGGTCCAGGGCAGCGGAGACGTGAAGGAATTGATCATAAAGTAAAGCATCCATGCCAATATGGTATTATAATATATAGAACAAACAGCTGATAGGGCAGTAGCTGATAATCCTAATCCTCTTAATGCAGGACAAATATCCCAAACATCAAAACAACTCTTTCCCGAATACTGTCCAATAGTCAGTTCTAAGAACGCAATGGGAAATCCTAATAAAACCATGAAAACGGCGTATGGGATTAGAAACACGGCTGAAAATAGATCAAATGTTTTGGATAAATAGTATATGGTTAATATGATTCTATCATGTTTGTCACTTATACAAAATATTTGAGAATTTCTGCTAAAAGGTATACTCACCGCCGCCATTTAAAGCACAGAGGTAAGGAAATCTCCAAATGTTTCCAAGACCTACTCCATAACCGATCATGGACAGCATAAAGTCACAATTCCCTTTCCATTTCATTCGAGTTGAAACTTTCGGTTGAGTTTCCATTTTACCTCTCTGATCTCAAACAGAATATGATATTAGTTAACTAGATGAAATAAATAGAATAACAACAAATAGGTAAATTGAATATAATTCACGGTCTGGTAAATCGATATTGTTAGAAACAATGAGTGTAAATTTTCCATCAGATGTCAACGATACGTCCATAAATAAGTCATTATCTTGAAAAAGAAAACTGAGGTAGCCGCATCAGAGCACACTACCAAACGCACCTAATGAAGATGCGAACACATTGATAAGAAGTATTGATCTGCAAAAAGTTATATAATGTTACCACGTATGTCAAGTAACAAAACGCATAAATT
Organism: Nipponacmea schrenckii; assembly: GCA_030562195.1. NCBI lineage: Eukaryota > Metazoa > Mollusca > Gastropoda > Lottiidae > Nipponacmea > Nipponacmea schrenckii. The sequence continues at coordinate 13,886,674 of CM060199.1, read as the reverse complement.
CTTGAATAAAACATTTGCTGTGGTTGGTAAGCAATAAAAAAAATCCCCAAACAAAAATAGAAATGAACAGAACAAGAAGGTACCTTATTACTGTCTTGTTAACCGTGTGGTGAACGAAAGGATGTCCTGGCTGAAAACATAACTTTGGAATATTTTTGTTAGTCAACTTATATAAGCCCAAAAAATAAGCATTGTACAACAGCACATAGCTTAAGTTACTGCCATCTACTTTAGAATGGTAAGTAATGTTTAACAGTTTTTCAGTCAAATTAAGGTCACATTACAATACCCATAATACAGATAAAATAGAGCCATGTCAATTCGGGTAGAATCCTAGATGCATCTAATAAAATTTGATAACATTCATATCATTAGTTTTTGGATGTGAACATCTCAAATGCTTTTTATACGCCCACATAAAATGTAGAGCGTATATTGTCGCCCATGTCCGTCCGTCCATCCGTCGGTCACTTTGTGTGATTGTATAATCACCCAAGGATGAACCGTATTGAAAATCAGTGAAATCGAAAAACATTTAGTATACTAGTAAGTCATTGCCACTGTTCTTGAAATGCTCATTAAAGGGGCACAGGCTTGATTTGTTTCGGACAATCATCCGACTGCCTCAAACACATGAAATCTTTTGTTTAGCTAATCAGACATAGTCTACAGAGCTTACCTTTGAAATTTGAGCCTTCAAATCCATGGGTCTACATATTTATCCGTGTTTGAAAATCATAATGTCTTAAGATATTATGAACGTCCCGCCATATTGCAAATCAACGAGTTATAAATAGACTAGTGCACAGGCCCACACTGATAAAACAAAAAGAAAGTACATGTAATAACAATTGTAGATTTTGTCAACAGGACACACAATTTTCAGACTGACTGAAGACCACCGCGTACAGCACGGAAAAAAAATAAAAAGTGAAATTTTTGAGGTATATTTCAAGGTATTTTGCGATTTTCTTAGAGCTTGAGTATTTCTGAGGACTGTTTGAATGTAACAAAGGCCCAAAACGACCCCTAAAAATCAAGATTGTGCCCCTTTAACACTCTACAATGTGCAATTCTTGGTGGATTTTGATGGAACTTAGTGTGTTATAACTCAAGGCTGAGCCCAATTGAAAATCAGCGAAATCGAAAAATATTTAGTCTGAGATATTTCCCATGTGTTCAATATTAGCTCGTTAACGCTCTACAAAGAACAATTCGTACTGGATTTTGATTTTGAAACTTGTTCAAATTGTTTATAGAAAATCAAACATATCGAAATATATTTAAAATGAATTATTGCCCTTGATCTTTGAAACGCGTTCGATTTGAGGCTCGTAAACACAAAGGCACATTTTTTACAGGTTTTTTACGAAACTAGCTAATTATCACCCAAGGGTGAACTGTATTGAAGAAAAATATCGAAAAATATTTAACACTAGAAATGCTGACAATTATGAACGTATTTAGACAACCTTAGAATATTATGGAGCTCAAATATGCAATTGTCAACATCTTGGCAATATATTGCATTTCATATGACCTAGTTTTCAAAGTGATAAACTAATTAGGTCACAGTGACAAATATGAAAATTATCAAATTTTGCTATGTTTAAGTACAAATATTTCAGTGTTTTTTTTAAGTAGGACAAAATAAAAAAATACCTACATGCAGACAATATAATGAACATTATTTGATTTGATTTTCAAGTTCATAGATTAAGAGGTCAACCCTCCGTAGGCGTTTAAGTGACCCATCTTTCTTGTCAGTTCGATTTCGATCGGATTTTTATATTTGAAAACTTTTTTTTATGCAATTCGGTTAAAATCCCGTACCCACGATTTGCAATTTAAAATTGAAGGGTCATCGGGAAAAAAAATTTAAACCCTGATTTCTCTTTTAATATAAATGGTGGAAGGCGATATGATTTTAATTTTAAACATATTTGGAAAAAACCTTTCAACCCCCGGTTTGGCCTCAAATGAGGTAATTACGTAACTTCCGGTCTATAACAGCTGGGTGAAAAGTGCAAACAGTTTTATGAAAAGTAATCGATATGACCTAAAAAAATATTTCGATGAAATTAAGAACATAGATACATTTGATCATTGGCCACATTTCTATGAAGAGCGATTTTTGAATTTCGATTTTTTTTTGGAAATATTCGAATATGAATTTTTTTCAAATTAGGTCATTTTAATGCCAATGGACCCCCTTAATCTATGACCTTGAAATTTGGGTCAAATAATGTTCAATATATCGTCTACATGTAGGTGTAGGTATTTTTTTAAAATTTGCCATACCTAAAAAAATTGACAAAGATATTTGTACTTAAACATAGCAAAAATTGACAATTTTCATATTTGTCGTCATCTTTAAAAGCTACGGAAGGTGTGACCTAATTATTTTATGACTTTGAAAACTAGGTCATATGAAATTCAATATATTGCCTAGATTTTGGCAATTGCAAATTTGAGCTCCATAAAATTCTAAGGTTGTCGAAATACGTTCATTATTGTCAGCAATTCTAGTTAACTACTGTAATGTTACTCTTTCTTGAAAATATACAATTGAAACATGTTGTCATGCAGTAAAAATTGAATATCTTATCGGCGTTACTGATCTACACTTATTTTTCTAATATAAGATGGAAACTATTATTATATAATATAGTTATTATTTACTGCCAACATGTTTCAATTTTATATTTTTCAGGTATAGTAATAATGCATTAAACAATGATATGACGCTAGTAGCAATTTACAGTGATATATAAAGAAGCTTACTGAAAAATATTCTCAGTTAACAATTTACACTTAGAATACAATAGAATATTATCTTTAATTAACATATAAATGATATAATCAGTCTTTCTAATGTAAATAAGCTCTTGTATACTTGTTTATTTATATTTACGTATTTCGACGATTCAGTTGAAAAATGTTTGTTATCGTTCGGTTTATTACGTATTTCGATGATTTAGTCGAAAACGTATTGTAATCGTTCGGATTATTTTATTTTTTACGTATTTCGATGATTCAGTCGAAAACGTATTGTAATCGTTCGGATTATTACGTAATTCGACGATTCAGTCGAAAACGTATTGTAGTCGTTCGGACTATTTTATTGCTGTGATGTTCTGTTTTCGAATTGTTTAAGGTTTAAATAGAATTTACATAATTTTCGATTTTCTGGAAACAACCATCAATTGCGCAAAAAAGTATGCGAATGATTTTTGAACTTCGATTTTGCTTTTCTTTTATTTCCGGTTAAATTTTTTCAGTAATAGTCAAAAATTCATATTTCGTGACCTTGACCTTTTGACCTGAACAAAAGTCATTGCCCTTGATTATCTACCCGAACTTTTGTTGTGCGATGTTTATTTCCGTTTCTTCAGCCATTTGAAAATCGAGAATCTTAACTTTAAAGAGCTCTATCACGTGACCTGTTTTACATAGGACAGAATTTCTGGCATATTCTTATTACGCTTAATCTCATCTTTCCATTATTATATCATACTTGGTATTTTGATTAAAATTGTACGTTTAAACATTTGAAAATTTGGTAATTTCTTCTATGGTTACTGTGTGTGTTTTTCCTTTAATCGAAATAGGGTCACGAGGGATAACCCGTTTTGTGTTATTTTGATGTATATAGAAGCCTTAACCGAATACCGACATATTTTAAAACCGATTTTGGAATTTCGATTTTGATTTTTGTACTTTTACGATTACAAATTATAAAAACTTTTAAGGGGTCGCATATTGTGAACTTGACCTTTGGTGACATTTTGACCTGTACAAATGTGATAGCTCTCGTGAAGATCTATCCAATGATATATTAAGCGTAATTGTAAAATGTTTACTTCCGGTTTTATCGCCATTTCAAAATTGCTAATTTTTCATATAAAACAATCTGTTTAATGTGAGTTGAGTTTGGGCGATCTACAAGATATGAGTTTCAGCGATCAAAATTTTTTTTTAGTTTAATCATTTTACATTTTGTTAAAATGATCCTAAGTTATGATATATCTTAAATAAATGGAATTACGATTTATTTCCTCTTGTGGGCGATGTATAATATGGGATATTTGGAAGGAAATTACAACCTTTAGAAGTTTAAATTGTAATAATAATTGAATGGAAAAGTGGTCTAAGGGACGCAACTCTATAAAATACATTCTCAAGGATGTAAAGCCGCGCTGTTAATTTGATGTCTCTATGTTATACCAAGAGATTAAAAAGGTCATGGATCTGGAACGTTAATGAAATCTGAAATCAATTTAACAAATCAAGCAATATATAAGTTTTTATTCGAAATGACAGTTTTATTTAAATAAAAGATACATCAAATAACTAATGCGGTGTTTGTGGTGTGTAATTTCAAATAGTGAATCATAATGTGTTATGTCCCTTAGACCACGAATTAGTTTTATTCGACATTTGTTTTCTTAAGGAAAAATACTAGCTTTAGATGAAATTGAATGAGGACAGATAATTGGAAAAAGAATTTCTTTATTTCGAAAATTCTTAATATACTTTAGATTGATACAATTCCACACTCATAATAGATTTTTCTCAAAAGTCAGTTTTGAAGTATAAAAAAACTCTGTTTAGATATGCTTAAAATTGTACAAATGACCAATGAAAAGTTTTAAAATAATCATAAGGGATATATATTCTTATAAAACACTTATATTACAACGTGGATGTGATGGCTTCCAAAAAAAAATCATAGAGATATTTGTACTTAAACATAGCAAAAATTTGTCGCCATCTTTAACAGCTACGGAAGGTGTGACCTAATTAGTTTATCACTTTGAAAACTAGGTCATATGAAAATTCAATTTATGGCTAGATGATGGCCATTTCAAATTTGAGCTCCATAATATTCTACTGTTGTCGAAATACGTTCATAATTGTCAGCAATTCTAGTATTTATATTTTTTCTTTATCCTCTCTGTTTCATCTATAATCTCTAAAGTCCTCTTATGGTAACTTCTACTGTACCTACCCTGTCTCATCGACCTTTATTTTCTCTATAAACCCTTACCTGTCTGCCTTGGTAACCTGGCATGCTTATGAATATTGGTAAATTTTAATGTAGAGCACATTATATATTGACTTTCCTGTTTGACCCCTACACCAGTTAAGTCTCGCTCGAGCATTAACATTATCGTGAATAAAATTTAATGATGTTTACATGTCTTCTTAAATCATTCATTATCTCAAAAGCATCATAAGTATATACTTCACATATCAACCCGAGGAGTTATTCCAGATTTGGTGAGTGGTGCGTTTTCATATATATCCGTAGGTGGCCCCTCTGTCAAAAATTGCCTATCAAGTACATTTCTGAACAAGTTTAAGTATCGAGTATGGTATTAAAAGGATTTAGACTAACCTTATTTTGTGAGCAAATTCATCCCAAATAAAAGACCTACTGAGAGCCAGCTGTTGAATCTTATAATGTATTCATGTAGTCAAGATTGAATTTTTTTATATTTTATAGCTTAAAAATATTAAAAGTATTTAAAACACAGGACTTGACTTTCGCTTATAATAATAATGAACAACTCTTTATTTTACATGGGTCAGAATTAGGCCCAATACACTAGGACATGGTCCTGTCTCATATTCAGCCCATGGGGAAATATATTTGGCAAAAAAAAGGGAAAATACACAATACTTCAATTTATAAACCTATGACGGCAAATCTCTTTGATGTTGGGGGTTCCATTAAATCGTGTAATTACCTCGGATTGCTACTAGGAGGTTTTACAATGGAATCAAAACCCCGTAGCCGGTTTTAAAATTGTTAAATGGTGGTTTTACAATCAAATCAAAACCCCGTAACCGGTTTTACAATTGACGGTTTATAAGTCTGATAAAGCGATCCTACTCGGTTATGCTTGGATTTGTAAAACCTCGAAGTCAGAAAGTTTGGACCTCTTGTAAAACCTTCGGGCTAACGCCCTCAGGTTTCACAATCGGTCAACTTTCTTCCTTCTCGGTTTTACAAATCCAAGCATAACCTCGTAGTCGTGTTTTATCTCTTACATACAATTCGTCTAAAAATACACAAGTACATGTGCATTAAATGGACAGATTTTCAACTTACAATTTGTATATAAAATGGACATAATATATAGTTCCCGCGACCATGCACCCGACCGCCGAAAAAAAAAGATGAACCCGCGCATCTCAAACAAACCGCACACAGAAACGCCGTACATCTTTCACAGCCATGTACCCGAACACCAGAAAATAGATATCTATTCTCCAGCGACCAAGCACACTACCGCAAAAAAACACACAACACTCCAATGAGCAACCTTTCCAAAACACACAAGCACACGTGCATAAAACGGACAAACCCACCCCCAGTGACCAAGCACACGATCGCAAAAACCATATATTATTTCAACGTACGACTTAAAATACACAAGTACATGCGTTTAAAATGGACGGATTCTTCTTTCGGCGATCAAGTACATGACCGCAAAAACCAATGAATAGACTAATACATATGCATGAGACGATCAGAAATCAAAATACATACATGTATAAACATTCCAAAAAAAAAAAAGGTGAAGAGTCAGTGCATGTGCTGCGAGCGGGCTACCCAATCCTACTCCATTTTAGTTTATTATATTGCTATGGAGGTGGAGTTAGGATTTGTCCATGCTCAAGACCAGCTTTATTCATCCCCCGACAGTAATAATTTAGATTTTCAAAATAGTTCAAGTTAGGCCAAAATAAAAATCGGCCAAAAAAAAAAAGGCCTTTGTTACATAAAGGAAAGGATAAAAGGAGTGGAAAAACAACCTAGAATCAATTGTTCAGTTGTTCAGAAGAATCCGATTCCGAGTATTCAGAAGATGGCGAATTACCTCTTAATGAATTAGTAAAAAAATACCGGAGGGTAAGAGAAAACTCGTCGAGAGAAAGTGATACACCTCTGATGGAAATGGCTCAGAGACTACGAGCTCAAAATGATAGCGCTACGGATAACGATGATGGCACAATTGATGATGCATAATCCAATTATACGATTGTTGACTAGGTTATTCAATGATAGTTGAGTTTTGATTGGGATCGAAGAGAAAGGGCCCTTCTCCATAGTCAAGTAGAAATGTTTTCATTTAGAACATAATAACGAGAATATATTTTGTTGCAAATGAAGGGATTGACAATTTTCGCTGGTCAGTTTGTAGATCTATGTTTAGTGTTAAGGTTCCTTATTTGTATGGATACATAGTTATGAGATATTTTTATTAGTTATATATAATTTTGGTCTATGGGATATTTTAATATGTTGTATGTTAACCCGTTCTTCTAAAACAAGTTTCGTTCATAGATCTGTTACAGTACAACCGCCAATCCATTCTATTCAATTACCACCTACCTGTAAGGCTCAGAACGATTATTTGGAACTACCTGCTCATTACTCCAATGGAAGTACGTACTCTGATAAGATTTTTTTTAATGAATTAACATTGGCATTCAATAAGTCTATGACTGACCTTTGGCAACCTTCCATAGATCAATTCCAAAATTATGAATGAACAAACTTACCACCCAAATTAGAAAACATTGAAAACATTCCTTTAGACGAATTGGCATACGAATTTAGTCATTTACAACGAATCAAAAATGAAAGATTAAATGATTAGCCTATTTGGAAAATATTTCTCTTGTCATCGGAATCCCAATATTCCGAGACCTAAAAATGCTGAGAATAATTGAACAGCTCAAGTACGCATGATGCTTGAAGTCCTATGATTTGTCAATAAACCGGGACTTGCATTCGTCATATTAAAATAGTTATACCAATGGTGGAATCGTCATATTGAAAAAGTTATACCAATGGTGGAATCGTTATATTGAAATAGTTATACCAATGGTGGATTCGTCATATTGAAAAACTTATACCAATGGTGGAATCGTCATATTGAAATAGTTTTACCAATGGTGGAATCTTCATATTAAAATAGTTATACCCAAAGGTGGAATCATTATACAGTATTAAAATAGTTATACCAATGGTGGAATCGCCATATTGAAATAGTTATACCCAAAGGTGGAATCATAAAATCAAAATGGTTATACCAATGGTGAAATCGTCAAATTGAAATAGTTATACTAATGTCGGAATCGTCATCAATGGTGGTATCGTCATATTAAAATAGCTATACCAATGGTTGAATGTATCAATGGTGGAATCGTCACAATAAAATAGCTATAAAAATGGTGGAATTGTTATATCCAAACTTATACTAAGAGTGTTATTTTACTAACATGATGTGTATGACCAATGACATTTTGTTCATAGAAGAACTTTTATTTATCATGTGTCTTTTTTAATTTAATGGCATTAGGAGGAATGTAACAAAATACCCCTCTACAGGATCAGACCGTTCATAAACATGATAGAACATTATATAAACCATAAACAGCTTTTGACGAAAATAGTATAGTTCATATTTTTAGTGTAATAAAGCATTTGGACATTGAAAATTTGAATGCTTTCAGTTTTTAGTACCTCCATTAAAGGAATTTTGGGGGTCTCACATCTATCAGCATGAGGTATGCAGCTAATGATATAAATAAACATCGACTGGTTAGTTGAAATCGGTGAACTTGGAAACTGTGATACTCAGTGAAACTATTTATTCGGCAAACATTTTAATTTCAATCGAATACTTGAGACATTGCAAATCAGAATCATCGGCTGTCACCTCGATTGCCTACCTTTATTGTATATTTTTTTGAACACAACGTGAAGTATTTATCAATATGAAATGTATTTAGAACACAGGACTTGACTCATTACGAAGCTAACGTATTAGATTGTTTGGGCAAGGTGTTACTACCTATTAAATCAGTGTTTCATCTATCATCTCTAAAGTCCTCTTATGGTAACTTCTACTGTACCTACCCTGTCTCATCGACCTTTATTTTCTCTATAAACCCTTACCTGTCTGCCTTGGTAACCTGGCATGCTTATGAATATTGGTAAATTTTAATGTAGAGCACATTATATATTGACTTTCCTGTTTGACCCCTACACCAGTTAAGTCTCGCTCGAGCATTAACATTATCGTGAATAAAATTTAATGATGTTTACATGTCTTCTTAAATCATTCATTATCTCAAAAGCATCATAAGTATATACTTCACATATCAACCCGAGGAGTTATTCCAGATTTGGTGAGTGGTGCGTTTTCATATCAGTTTGTAGATCTATGTTTAGTGTTAAGGTTCCTTATTTGTATGGATACATAGTTATGAGATATTTTTATTAGTTATATATAATTTTGGTCTATGGGATATTTTAATATGTTGTATGTTAACCCGTTCTTCTAAAACAAGTTTCGTTCATAGATCTGTTACAGTACAACCGCCAATCCATTCTATTCAATTACCACCTACCTGTAAGGCTCAGAACGATTATTTGGAACTACCTGCTCATTACTCCAATGGAAGTACGTACTCTGATAAGATTTTCTTTAATGAATTAACATTGGCATTCAATAAGTCTATGACTGACCTTTGGCAACCTTCCATAGATCAATTCCAAAATTATGAATGAACAAACTTACCACCCAAATTAGAAAACATTGAAAACATTCCTTTAGACGAATTGGCATACGAATTTAGTCATTTACAACGAATCAAAAATGAAAGATTAAATGATTAGCCTATTTGGAAAATATTTCTCTTGTCATCGGAATCCCAATATTCCGAGACCTAAAAATGCTGAGAATAATTGAACAGCTCAAGTACGCATGATGCTTGAAGTCCTATGATTTGTCAATAAACCGGGACTTGCATTCGTCATATTAAAATAGTTATACCAATGGTGGAATCGTCATATTGAAAAAGTTATACCAATGGTGGAATCGTTATATTGAAATAGTTATACCAATGGTGGATTCGTCATATTGAAAAACTTATACCAATGGTGGAATCGTCATATTGAAATAGTTTTACCAATGGTGGAATCTTCATATTAAAATAGTTATACCAATGGTGGAATCATTATACAGTATTAAAATAGTTATACCAATGGTGGAATCGCCATATTGAAATAGTTATACCAATGGTGGAATCATAAAATCAAAATGGTTATACCAATGGTGAAATCGTCAAATTGAAATAGTTATACTAATGTCGGAATCGTCATCAATGGTGGTATCGTCATATTAAAATAGCTATACCAATGGTTGAATGTATCAATGGTGGAATCGTCACAATAAAATAGCTATAAAAATGGTGGAATTGTTATATCCAAACTTATACTAAGAGTGTTATTTTACTAACATGATGTGTATGACCAATGACATTTTGTTCATAGAAGAACTTTTATTTATCATGTGTCTTTTTTAATTTAATGGCATTAGGAGGAATGTAACAAAATACCCCTCTACAGGATCAGACCGTGTAGTTTGACCGTTATTAACCCGTTCATAAACATGATAGAACATTATATAAACCATAAACAGCTTTTGACGAAAATAGTATAGTTCATATTTTTAGTGTAATAAAGCATTTGGACATTGAAAATTTGAATGCTTTCAGTTTTTAGTACCTCCATTAAAGGAATTTTGGGGATCTCACATCTATCAGCATGAGGTATGCAGCTAATGATATAAATAAACATCGACTGGTTAGTTGAAATCGGTGAACTTGGAAACTGTGATACTCAGTGAAACTATTTATTCGGCAAACATTTTAATTTCAATCGACTACTTGAGACATTGCAAATCAGAATCATCGGCTGTCACCTCGATTGCCTACCTTTATTGTATATTTTTGTGAACACAACGTGAAGTATTTATCAATATGAAAAGTATTTAGAACACAGGACTTGACTCATTACGAACCTAACGTATTAGATTGTTTGGGCAAGGTGTTACTACCTATTAAATCAGTGTTGCGTCCATATCTTACAAAACACTATTGAAATCGTATTCAGTTATTAGAAATATTTAATAACACCGGTAATCGTGTTTACTCACAACCCATACTCATACAAAAAAGGGTGTAATACATGCATCGGAGTTGGCGTTAATCCTCATATTTGACATCTTGACATGCATAACGAGTTTTTTCATTCATAATTACACCTACCAAAGTGCATTCAGAGTTTACAGTGTAAACTTTACACCTCTTTGCTACCCGACAGTATAAAGTGTAAACTTGCAACCATATTGTGTAATAATTCAACACGTAACCTGGTGTAAGGCTTTGATCGGCAACTAATATTTCAGCCAAAAAGGTGTCTTGCGTGATTTAACTAGTAACAGATGGCAAATGATATATTGAACAGAAACCAAATATTGCCCAGGCTTTCATGTGACATATTGGATAGTTTTCAACAAGATTTCTGATAAAAGGTTGAATTTCGAGATTTAAGATGGAAGCAGATGGCAAATGAATTACCTGAGTACATATTCTTTATATAGAGTTATCTCCCCTTAATAGTATTAAGATAATAAAAGTTGACGTGTTCCTTGAATGCCATTTAATAGTTGAAACATATAACTAGAAGAAGACTTTATGGATTACAACTATTAATTATTAATACTGCTACGTTTCATTAAGTATTCTCTTATCGTTATCAAGCAGATCAAACTACTAATGACATTTACAACTGAGCATCAATATATACTATGGTGAAAACAATAATAACAACAAAATAACACAACAGATTTAAAGGGTGAAACCATGAAAGGAGTAAAAAGATATAAGAAAGATGAAAAGACATCAAAGAATAAACAGATATTACAATTATGAAGCCATCGACTAATCAAGAGCTATGAAAACAGATGGTTACAAGTATAAATCATAATTATGAACATAATCAAATTTAACAGATTATTAAATACTTATTATATTAAAATGTCATAAATTTTAGGAATGTAAAGACCAGGGTCAAAATTTAGTTTGGGATTAAATCGTTTAATGTTGATGGCTTCATGAAGTTTCTTTCAGTCTTGTTGTTTATACTGGAGGCTAGAATTTTCGTGTTGCTGTTCAAGCAACTATGGCCTGGGTTGTCCAATAGGTGTAGGTGGAATGACGATTTATTTGTGCTGGCCTTTGAGAAATGTTCTTCCAGTATCTTTTGAAGTGGTCTCTTAGATTTCCCAATATATTGTTCACCACACGAGCAAGTTTGGTGAGGGTCACTTTTTGCTGATTTACCATTGGCACCAAGGATATCTTTTAAAGTCCTGTTGTACTTAAATACAGTTTCAATACCGCTCTGCTTAGGTTTTCTCGTATTTGGTAAGATGTTGGTCCTATGAATGGGATTTTAACCCAGATGGCAGAGTTTAACTTTTAATTCATCAGGTTTTTTGTTTAGGCATTTACTGATAATCTTGGATACCATTGGCCTCGGGTAGTGGTTGAGGTGGCATAAGGTGTCGATGATGATCTTAAGTTCAGTCTGAAGTTTGGATGAGTGACATATCTTGATTGCTCTGTTGTCAAGGGTTGAGATGATGGCTGTTTTTATATTGTAGCTATGGTTGGAGTGGAAATTAATATATTGATTGGTATGGGTGTGTTTCCTGTATATAGTGGTTATCTTTCCTAATTATGTCTAGGAAGGGTATTCAAATGTTGGTTTCGGATTCCATGCTGATATTAATTTTGTGATGTTGTTGATTTAGATTGGTCAAGTAGTTGATTCGGTTCATCTTCTGATTGTAATATGACCAGTGTGTCACCGACCCTCTTATACCAGTGGACTGGTTTAACAGGCGAGTTTGAAAGGGCTTTCTCTTCAAAGGATTCCATAAATATTTCTGCCAATAGTGGTGATAAGGGGATAATCATTGGTAAACCCTGGACCTGTTCATAATAATCCATGTTCCAGGCAAAATAGGTGGAATTTACAATATATTTAACCAATATGACTATGCTCTGAATGGTGAGTTTGGTATCCAGTGGCTCATTTAGGTTTTCTAGTTTGGTTTTTAGCTTCATTTTTAGGTATATTTGTATTTAGATCAACGACGTCGTATGATATGATCATCCCTGGGTTATTTATTTCTTTAACTATGTCGCAGAATTCGTTTGAATATTTAATAAAGGACTTAGCAGTTTTGGCTAGTGGCTTTAAGAGTTTTGAGAGATGTTGTGCAATACGGTAAAAGACAGAATCAATTCTGCAGATCAGAAGACGGCTTCAAAGGGATTTTTTTTATGAATTTTAATGGTTCCCCTGGCGATTTAAGATGACATGCCTTCGGTTGGTAGAATTGATTGTTGGAGATCTCATCATTGTCTTTCAGTTGCTTCAGGATTTTGGTTATTTTGGTTTCATGGGTGTTGGTGGGATCTTTCCTAATGCGGCGGTATGTTGTTCCATCATCAAGAAGATTCTGGACCGTTGCATATTATTCATTGATATCAAGGATGACTGCAGCTTTTCTTCTATCAGCTGGTACTATTTTTTGTTTTGTCCGCTCTGAGTTCTTTTATGGCTTCTCGTTCTTCATGCTTAAGATTATTAATCTTTGATTAATTTTTCGTCGTTGAAGCAATCTAGGCTTGACCTTGGGAGTGTTATGGGTTGTTCAAAGAAATGGTTTCTTAATAAAAGAGTACTTTGCTGCGCTATTTGTCACACTAGAGTGTGTAAAAATTTACATGGTTGCTCCTAATATTCCTGTTTTAGACCTCCATTGCGATATTGTGTTGCGGTTTTTTGGATCAATCGGAAATATTTACCCGAATTCTTTAATTGTGGTTAGTTGTTACGGGATTCTTTTCATTTTTTGCATATATGGCAAATATTTGGTCCGGTAAGGGATTTATCTGTCTTTTCTGTTGTATGTTTGAAGACAAGTGGAACGATTATTCTGAAGATTCGTTTTATCAGCTAAAAAATACAATGAAACTAAACAGTAATTTAATTTCAGGTATGCGGTAAGTAGTCTTCCTCTATTGTATGAGATCTTAAGATTAAAGAAATTCGTCTAGCTGGTTGATCAAGCCTTTATCCATGAATCAAAGATATCAAAACAATTTTTCACTACTAAAAACTTAAAAGTTGAACTATCTACGCGAAAGCACGACCAAAACATTTCAGTGACACACAGACAAGCAACGACACAACTTTGTTATGTATAGGTTTGCGCATTGTTATGTTTTTTAACGCTGATAGTACGATGTAAATATATAGCAAATTTTGAAAATTTCAAAATCTTTATGAGATAGCAAGCATCCCACAGCCTCCACACACTTCTCAGACCTCACGCGATTCAAGACGAAATTAGTCAATGACAAGCCAGAAAAGCGTGAAAAGAAATGTTGCAAGACTTAGTGTGGATTGAAAGGTTGATTGAAAGTTGAAAATTTATACTTTTGTAAAAAAAATAAAAACATGATATTTTAATGAACGTTGGCTTTTTGATAAAAAAAACTTGACCAGTAAGGGTATTTATGCATTCAAATATGGATAGACCTGAGGATCCCGAATGCTTGGATGAACAGCGGCGTTAATAAAAGACTTTTATTAATCTGCAGAATCCGTCTTTTATTAATGTCGTGACACACAATCCGCGGATTTTAAAGATAGCTTGCCAGGCAAGGTAATATACGCCCACTGGCAGCATTTATTTCAAATAAAAACTTTTCAGTAAGGTTACAATAAGTGGAATGAAATATTCAACCTACCAACCTATTTTTTTCTAGGGTCTCTAGTTTCATTAAAAACTGTCAAGAATTGTACCTAATAACAACTCATTAAATATTTTTCGGTATTTTTATGATTTGCAATAGGGTTCACCCTTAATAATATTTTGATATTTTTAATTCTTAATAAGGCTCATCCTTGGTTGATATTAAACAATTTCAGCGAGTTTGTCAAAAAGGAATGTTTAGAGTGTTCACAAGCCAAAAGTTGAAAGCGTTTTTGAAAACAGGCGCAATAACTGACACTAAATATTTTCCGATTTATCTGATTTTCAATAGGGTTTATCCTTGTGAGAAAACAAATACTAAAGCCAAGTTTCATCAAAATCCATTCAAAATTGTTCTTTCTAGAGTGTTTACGAGTTAAATTGAACGCGTTTTCAAAATCAAGGTCAATAACTTGTACTAAATATTTTTCGATTTTCAATAGGGTTCATCCTTGGGAGACAACAAATACTCCAGCCAAGTTACATCAAAATCCATTAAAAATTGTTCTTTCTAGAGTGTTTACAAGCTCAAATTGAACGCGTTTTCAAGAACAAGGGCTATAACTGACACTAAATATATTTCTATTTATTTGATTTATAATAGGGTTCATCCATGGGTAAAAACAAATACTCAAGCCAAAGTTAATCAAAATCCATTAAGCATAGTTCTTTCTAGAGTGTTTACAAGCTAAAATTGAATGCGTTTTCAAGAACAAGGGCAGTAACTTATACTGAAAATTTTTTCGATTTTGCTGATTTTCAATAGGGTTCATCCTTGAGTTATAACACACTCTCACACCAAGTTTCATCGAAATCCATCAAGAATTGTGCCATGTAGAGTGTTTACGAGACAAAAATCGAACGCGTTTAAAAGAACAAGGGCAATAATTCATATTAGATATATTTTGATATTTTTAATTTTCAATTAGGCTCATCCCTTGCAATATCCAACAATTTCAGTGAGTTTTGTCAGCATTGGTCATGAATTGTACCTTCTAGAGTGTTTATTAGCCAAAAAGTTAAACCCGTTTTCAAACACAAGGGCAATAACTGACACTAAATATATTTCGATTTATTTGATTTTCAATAAGGTTCATCCTTGGGTAAAAACAAATACTCAAGCCAAGTTTTAAAAAGATAGCTTGCCAGGCAAGGTAATATACGCCCACTGGCAGCATTTATTTCAAATAAAAACTTTTCAGTAAGGTTACAATAAGTGGAATGAATTATTCAACCTACCAACCTATTTTATTCTAGGGTCTCTAGTTTCATTAAAAACTGTCAAGAATTGTACCTAATAACAACTCATTAAATATTTTTCGGTATTTTTATGATTTGCAATAGGGTTCACCCTTAATAATATTTTGATATTTTTAATTCTTAATAAGGCTCATCCTTGGTTGATATTAAACAATTTCAGCGAGTTTTGTCAAAAAGGAATGTTTAGAGTGTTCACAAGCCAAAAGTTGAAAGCGTTTTTGAAAACAGGCGCAATAACTGACACTAAATATTTTTCGATTTATCTGATTTTCAATAGGGTTTATCCTTGTGAGAAAACAAATACTAAAGCCAAGTTTCATCAAAATCCATTCAAAATTGTTCTTTCTAGAGTGTTTGCGAGTTAAATTGAACGCGTTTTCAAAAACAAGGTCAATAACTTGTACTAAATATTTTTCGATTTTCAATAGGGTTCATCCTTGGGAGACAACAAATACTCCAGCCAAGTTACATCAAAATCCATTAAAAATTGTTCTTTCTAGAGTGTTTACAAGCTAAAATTGAACGCGTTTTCAAGAACAAGGGCTATAACTTACACTAAATATATTTCTATTTATTTGATTTATAATTGGGTTCATCCTTGGGTCAAAACAAATACTCAAGCCAAAGTTAATCAAAATCCATTAAGAATAGTTCTTTCTAGAGTGTTTACAAGCTAAAATTGAATGCGTTTTCAAGAACAAGGGCAGTAACTCATACTAAAATTTTTTTCAATTTAGCTGATTTTCAATAGGGTTCATCCTTGAGTTATAACAGACTCTCACACCAAGTTTCATCGAAATCCATCAAGAATTGTGCCATGTAGAGTGTTTACGAGACAAAAATCGAACGCGTTTAAAAGAACAAGGGCAATAATTCATATTAGATATATTTTGATATTTTTAATTTTCAATTAGGCTCATCCATTGCGATATCCAACAATTTCAGTGAGTTTTGTCAACATAGGTCATGAATTGTACCTTCTAGAGTGTTTATTAGCCAAAAAGTTAAACCCGTTTTCAAACACAAGGGCAATAACTGACACTAAATATATTTCGATTTATTTGATTTTCAATAAGGTTCATCCTTGGGTAAAAACAAATACTCAAGCCAAGTTTTATCAAAATCCATTAAGAATTGTTCTTTCTAGAGTGCTTACAAGCTAAAATTGAACGCGTTTTCAAACACAAGGGCAATAACTGATATTAAATATTTTTCGATTTAAATGAATTTCAATAGGGTTCATCCTTAGGTGATTACAAATACTCATGCCAAGTTATGTCAAAATCGCTCAAGAATTGTGACTTGTAGAGTGTTTTCAAGGCAAAAATCCAACACATTTTATAGAACAAGGGCAATAATTCCTATTAAATATATTTCGATATGTGCTATTTTCAAAAGGGTTCATTCTTGGGTGATATTAAACAATTTCAGCAAGTTTCGTCAAAATCGGTCAATAACTGTGCTTTGTAGAGTGTTTACAAGCTAAAAATTGAACGCGTTTTCAAAAACAAGGGCAATAACTGATATTAATTTTTTTTCGATTTGACTGGTTTTCAATAGGCTTCATCCTTGGGTGATAACAAATACTCAGGCCAAGTTTCATTAAAATCCATTAAAAATTGTTCTCTCAAGAGTGTTTACAAGCTAAAATTGAACGCGTTTTCAAGAACAAGGGCAATAACTCATACTAAATGTTTTTCGATTTCGCTGATTTTCGATAGGGTTTATCCTTGAGTTATAACATACTCTCACACCAAGTTTCATCAAAATCGGTCAAGAATTGCACTTTGTAGAGTGTTTACGAGCCATTCAAGAACAAGGGCACAAACTCATACTAATTTTTTTCCGATTTCGCTGATTTTCAATAGGGTTCATCCTTGCGTGATCATAAACACTCATATTAAGTTTCATCTAAATCCGTCAAGAATTACACCGTGTAGAGTGTTTACGAGCAATTGTGGACGGACGGACGGACGGACGGGCGGACCGACGGACGGACGGACGGACGGACGGACGGATGTGGGTGACGACAATATACGCCCCCCATTTCATGTGGGCGTATAAAAAGCAGGCCTCTACGCCGTGACTATAATCCGCAGTCCTCTAGTATAAATGATGTCAAGAACTATATACCTTATGTAAATAACAAAATATGCATAAAGAATAGACAAAAGGCGACGCTTTATTACGGTTGTTACGGTTAGGTCTTAAGGTTGGCCCCCATCGAACCTGGCCCAATGAAGTGTAGGCCTACAGACAAAAGATTAGCCTGCTCCCCGACGACATAGTACGGCGAAACGTAGGTCGACAACATTCGCCATCTCTCGGTGGCCATTGGTACCCGCGGACATAATATATGGCACGCCAAACGTGCAAAATTTCACACCGAGTCTCAACAAGCGGGCATAGTTTTGGTTTTGAATGCCGTGGAAAAGGGCGTCCGACTCAGAGTGCCGGCGGTTATGGACTCTGGACGAGGGTAAAATGAATTCACCTCATGGCCGGTTGTTCAGAGACACCCTGGTCCGAGCCTGGGAAAGGGGGAAGTAAGTTCGATGTGGAACTCAACTGTTGTTTTAACTTCCTGTCTGATTGGCATGACTTATCCAGGATTTCCAATATTAGGGCAACGATGGGTGGGGGTACTTGGTGTGCAATCAAATTTAAACAAAACTGTAAGTCGATCTGCTTTAATTCAACTTTCATATGCCGATTTATTTATCATTCATACACCCATGAACTTCAATTCCCAAAAGAAATACCGTTGTTACCCTTTGACGACAAATCAAGCGTTAGTTGAGCAGGGTAGGCTACAGGGATTTCTCAATGACGTCATCTTATGTACAGTACATTTACGTATGTCACACTTAAAACAGTTTTCATAAGAAATGACGATTTATGAGTTTAACCTAAAATCCATTTAAGTCAGTTTCCACAATAGTATGTGTTACGTAAGCGGTATTGAGAAACGGACTTTACCGCATCACTGACTAATATATATGAATGTATTATTACGCACCACGGGCAGTGTAAACTAGTATGTACTATGTCGGGGCTTGATAATAAAAGGTGTCATATTTTAGATGTTATTAATTGGAAGCCAGATTGGTTTTACCCAAGCATTAGATTGCTGTTGTAACATCGTAACATGGTGTCAGAAGTAAAGCATTAAATTGCAGGACAGTGAAGTATTTTGATTAAATTCAAGTTTGAAGTTTGCATCGGTGTGGAAATAAGTAGCCGCCATCATGTCCAAGTTTGAACCACCAGAACCGTTCAACTTTACCGACCCATCAAATTGGCGTCCTTGGATACAACGCTTTATTCGCTACAGATTAGCCTCAAAATTAAACGAGGATGAGGGAGAAGTACAGGTTAGTGCCCTCATTTACTGCCTTAAATCAGAAGCCGAGCACATATTTTCTAGTTTCACTTTCGAAAATAATGATCAGAAAAAAGACTGATGTTGTGAAAGATAAATTCGAGAACTATTTCTTGCCAGGACGTAATCTTGTGTTTTTACGTGCCCAGTTTAATAAAAATAAACAGAATGACGGTGAAACTGTTGAATCGTTCGTCAGGAAATTATATGAACTTGCCGAAACCTGTGAGTTTGGAAATACAAAGAACGAAAGAATTTTAGACACGCTCGTTGCTGGACTCTTAGACAAAACTGTTTCGCAGAAATTGCAATTGCAAAATCAATTGACATTAGAAAGAGCGATCGAAATCGCAAGGAATAGTGAAATGGTGAAAAGTCAAAACAAAACAGCATCCGGTGCGATTGCTGAAGAGTCGAATTTGACCGATAAAAATATGAAAAGGGAGATAGAAGCCATTTTCCAGAAATTCGTTAACAGAAGAAATAGTGCCAAGCATCCTACCGGGAAAGTTCAATTTCGTGGTCAACGTCAACAAAGCTCATATAATATGAGAACACAAAACTTTACTGGAAGACAGTGTAATCAATGTAACCGTCGACATAGACGTGAGGAATTTTGCCAGGCTAAAAATTCAGTGTGCCGCAAGTGTCAAAAAGTAGGTCATTATGCAGTTTGTTGCAGGACCAAGAATATTCGTGAGTTGACTCAGACCACAAGGGATTATGATGACAGTAGTTACTTCCCTTTAACTGTAAATTATAATGACAGTGTTGACATAGATGAAACTGATCAACAGACAAGCGAAAATGATTGCTTTCTTGGATCAATTTATTCAGAAAATGTTGGAGATTCTGAACCAGTATGGAATGTGAAGCTGATTTTAGAAAATACGATAATCAAGTTTAAAATAGACTCAGGTGCAGATGCCACTGTGATTTCAGAGAAAACTTATCGTAGTCTTGGTACATTTCCAACTTTATTGCATTCTAAATTGACATTCCGTAGTCCAGGTGGTACATTGAATTGTATTGGATATTTTGTGACTGACATTATGTTTAAAGATAAACATATAACTACAAGAATTTACGTTCTTCAAGGAAGTTTTGTTCATAGCCTGCTAGGTCGAACTGATGCTGTAAATCTTGGACTTATCAAGTTAAATACTAGTACCTGTGATAGTTTAGAAATAGACAATACTATCTTTGGAGATATAGGTCTTCTTAAAGGTGACCCTGTGAAAATTGTGATTGATAATGACGCAGTACCATTTGCTGTACATACAGCTAGACGGATTCCAATACCGTTGATAGAAAAGTTTAACAAGGAAATAAACCGTATGGTAGAACAGGAAATCATTGAAAAGGTGACAGAACCATCAGATTGGTGCGCCCCAGTCATTCCTGTTGTGAAAAAAGACGGTCGTATTCGCGTATGTGTTGATCTAAGACAGCTCAACAAAGCCGTTAAGCGCGAACGATATATAATGCCCAGTTTGGAAGATATTTTAAGCAAAATGTCAGGAAATAACAATAAATATTTTAGCCGTTTAGATGCTTCTTCAGGTTTTCATCAAATTCCGTTGGACTTAGAGAGTCGTAAACTGACAACATTTATTACACCGAATGGTCGTTATCGTTTCCGTAGATTGCCATTCGGAATCACAAGTGCACCAGAGATTTTCATGAGAAAAATGTCAGAACTCTTAGAAGGATTAAAGGGTTCATCAGTTTATATGGATGATATCTTTGTGTTTGGAGAGACAATTCAAGAACATGATCGTTATTTGTCAGCAGTTCTTGAACGGATAAAGGATTCAGGACTAAAATTGAATAAAAGAAAGTGTTTATTTCGACAAACTACAATGGATTTGTAAGGTCACACTATTGACAATGAAGGCATTAGGCCACATGAATACAAAGTTCGAGCTATTAAAGAGTTGGAACAACCAACATGTATGACTGAATTAAAACGCATTCTTGGAATGATAAACTATCTTGGAGCTTATTTATCCAATCTTTCAACAGTACTCCAACCTCTTAATGAACTATTACGAAAAGATGTGATATGGTCTTGGGGTCCGGCTCAACAAGCGGCATTTGACAAGGTGAAGGACATGATAACTTGTGCCCCAGTTTTGAAAATATTTGACGTTAATTTACCGGCGTTAATCAGTGCCGATGCTAGTCAGTACGGTATCGGAGGTGTATTGATGCAGAAACATGGTCTAGATTGGAAACCCGTAGCATTCTGTTCTAGAACTCTCACAGACGCAGAGAAACGCTACGCGCAAATTGAAAAGGAATGCCTTGCATCTGTATGGGCCAGTGAGAAATTTTCTCGTTATTTATATGGATTAGATTCTTATATTCTTATAACTGACCATAAGCCATTAGTGCCGCTAATAAATAGAAAGGATATAGATCAAGTGCCTATTCGTTGCCAACGATTGTTAATGCTAATGATGAGATTTAAGCCTATTGCCGAATATAGGCCAGGGAAAACTCTAATTATCGCGACATTATCGCGAAGTCCATTGCCACAATCGGAAATTAGTGATTTAGAGAGTGAAGTGGATTCATATGTGAATTCCATTGTTTCAACATGGCCAGTAACTGACAATCAATTAGAGAATATTAAACGTTTAACAGATCAAGATGAAACTTTGAAAACTGTTTTAGCATACTCACAATATGGATGGCCACAATATGATCGCGATATTCGCCAGGACATAAAACCTTATTTCTCAGTTTGAGATAAAATTAGTGTAGTGAATGGATTATTAACATTTGGAAGTCGAATTATAATTCCTACGAGTATGCGCTCAGAAATATTGCAACGATTACATGGAGGACATTTAGGATTAACTAAGTGTCGCGAACGAGCCAACATGTCTTGTTGGTGGCCTAAAATAACTGTTGATATTACTAATAAAGTGCTGTCTTGTTCTCATTTTTTGCAGAATAAACCTAGTCAACAAAAGGAACCATTAATTCCGAGTAATTTGCCTGAGCGACCTTGGCAAAAAGTTGCCACAGACTTGTTTACATTTAGGAATACACAATATTTGGTAGTGGTTGACTATTTTTCTAGGTTCTTAGAGATTGTTCAGTTAACATCCACAACTAGTCGTTATGTGATTTCAAAACTTTGTGAGATATTTGCAAGATTCGGTATTCCGGAAAGTTTAGTTTCGGACAACGGTCCTCAGTACAGTTCAAAAGATTTTCGTGACTTTTGTGTAAAATATGGTATCTCACATATCACTACTAGTCCCCATTACCCTCAAGCTAACGGGGAAGCAGAACGTGCGGTCAGGACTGCTAAAAACATTTTGAATCAATCAGATCCAATGATTGCTCTCTTAAATTATCGCGCAACGCCTATGGAATCAACAAAATCAAGCCCAGCCCAACTCCTTATGGGTCGTCAGTTGCGTACCACTTTGCCAACATTGCCTGCTAATTTAAATCCATCATGGCCAGATTTAACTGTCGTGAAACAACATGACACGCAACATAGAACTAGATACGAACATAACTACAATAAACATGCTAGAAATAGTGATTTTAGCCTCTTAAAGGAGGGAGATAGAGTCTTAGTCAAGTTGGATCATGAAAGACATTGGCAAACTCCTGCAGTTGTTTATCAAAAGACTGCTAATCCTAGATCTTATATTGTGAAGACGTCTACAGGACTGTTTCGTAGGAATAGACGTCATTTGCGTGTTGTAAATGATAAGATAACTGATATTAATTTTGATGATGATTCAGTAGATGATGACATCTTAGATTTGCCTAACAATGATAATGTACACAATAACTATGCTCAGCCTGTCCCTCAAGAGAATATTGTTTTTAGACCTCCTAGAGCTCCTAATATTGTGCCACAGCAAAATGAACCATTCAGAACCAGATCAGGTCGTATAGTTAGGAAACCATTAAGGTATCGTTAATGTCATCATTATTGAATACTACAAGTTTCGTATTAGTAAGCTTTAAGGTATAGAGCTCTCAGATTTATTTTGAATGTCCAATGTTTATTATTTTCCAATGTCTTATAAAAGGAGGGAGATGTTACGTAAGCGGTATTGAGAAACGGACTTTACCGCATCACTGACTAATATATATGAATGTATTATTACGCACCACGTGCAGTGTAAACTAGTATGTACTATGTCGGGGCTTGATAATAAAAGGTGTCATATTTTAGATGTTATTAATTGGAAGCCAGATTGGTTTTACCCAAGCATTAGATTGCTGTTGTAACATCGTAACAGTATGTAATATGAGTAGAACCGCACATGTAAGCGCGATGTGGAACTAAACTGTAGTGTTAACTTCCTGTCTGAGTGGCATGACTGATCCAGGATTTCCAATATTACGGCAACAAGGGGTGGGGGTACTTGGTGTGCAATCAAATTTAAACAATAAAGTAAGTCGATCTGCTTTAATTCAACTTTCATATGCCGATTTATTTATCATTCATACACCCATGAACTTCAATTCCCAAAAGAAATACCATTGTTACCCTTTGACGACAAATCAAGCGTTAGTTGAGCAGGGTAGGCTACAGGGATTTCTCAATGACGTCATCTTATGTACAGTACATTTACGTATGTCACACTTAAAACAGTTTTCATAAGAAATGACGATTTATGAGTTTAACCTACAATCCATTAAAGTCAGTTTCCACAATAGTATGTAATATGAGTAGAACCGCACATGTGTCTATAGGTTTTCAATACTTCTCGATAACTGTCAATTATTCCAAATAAGGTAGGACGAGAAACATGGCAGGAACGCCCATTTAATTGTTAAATTCGCAATTTTTCCAGTCTCTGGTACTGGTTACAGGTTTACTTAAAATTAGTACTTTCATATAAATCGACTGCTTTTTAAAATTCTGCGGATTATAGTCACGGCGAAGAGACCAGCTTTTTTTTAAATCCGCGGATAATCCGCGCAATCCGTCTTTTATTAACGTCGGTCATGACATTAATAAAAGACGGATTCTGCAGATAAATAAAAGACTATTTCACTATTTCAGTGCCATTTTTGTTGTGATTTACGTATTTGCATGCATAATATAGTCACATATAAAGTAGTTCATTTAATCTGTAATCCTTTGGTTTTTAACCAACAAATGTTTTACCTTTGTTTGTGTAGCGTGCAACAGGTTAACCAATGCCCACGTGTTTTTGGATACTTTCTTGTGGTTATTTTAAAGTTGCCTTCCCTTATTTTCATATATGTGTACTTCATCTTTACCTATATATATATATACCATAATTGGACCGGTAATACTTATATCAATAGAAAGTAGTGGTGTTCTAATGACTGGGAAAAATACCACATGTCATTAATTAACTAGGCTAATTATGACCGGAATTCCCACGGTAGCATAGGTAGGTACGTCAAGTCTCAAATGTCGTTCAAATGTCGTTGATCTTTTTTTGATCATCCAGTCTGTCAAATCGGTACATAAATCATGACGTAACCGGACGCTGTTGTTATTGCCCACATTCCTTAATATTTTCCACAACAACAATGGCATTTTGGTATTCCATTTATTACCTCTAGCAAAAGGCAATAAAACGTTTAAATATCATTTTGTAAAAACATTATGAATTAATGTAAATAAGTTTTAACTAACTTACAATAAAATACAAAATCAATTTTTAGACGCCTTTATTCATATGACGTCATTTGGTCACGTGAACAAACATGGAGTCTAAATTTAGCGTTTCAAAGAAGATAAGAGTCAAATAGATTCCACAAGCATTTCTACGTCCACATAGGTCTTTTGAACTTGAGAATGCATGGACTATTCATTAGAAACCCCAATTAATCAATTAGTAAGCTTACTTTGGCTCTAATTAATGAGGCAACCCATCTTTAAAAGAAATGGGGAAGAGAAGATTGTTTAACATAGGCCTATTGGTTTTCTGTTTCTTATTTTGTGTTGAAGATTGGGGTGGTTGAAAAGGAACCAGTTACTATTGGTAGTAGTCACTATTCAACAACAGGTAATAGCGCAGGCTTACAGTAATGTCTAAAAATTATTCTCATGTGAACAAACATGGAGTCTAAATTTAGCGTTTCAAAGAAGATAAGAGTCAAATAGATTCCACAAGCATTTCTACGTCCACATAGGTCTTTTGATTTTGAGAATGCATGGACTATTCATTAGAAACCCCAATTAATCAATTAGTAAGCTTACTTTGGCTCTAATTAATGAGGCAACCCATCTTTAAAAGAAATGGGGAAGAGAAGATTGTTCAACATAGGCCTATTGGTTTTCTGTTTCTTATTTTGTGTTGAAGATTGGGGTGGTTGAAAAGGAACCAGTTACTATTGGTAGTAGTCACTATTCAACAACAGGTACTAGCGCAGGCTTACAGTAATGTCTAAAAATTATTCTCATGTTAATACTAAATGATTAAAATCAAAGAAGAAAATCATATACTATATTGTTATCAATTATATTTGGTCCTACGTTGAAATCGCATTAACTAATTGACGCTATTAATAGAACAGGATACAGCTTTCCATGGAAGAAGCTTGCTGTGGATAAACCAAACCGATTATGAAATATCCATTAATTCTCTAAAGTTTAATTTGTGTCTTTGTTTATATAAGACGACTTAATTTTGCAACGTACTATTCAAAGATTGTATAAAGATTTGTCATTTTAAATATTTACTGCTGAACATAGTTCCATTATAAAACATGGCCTTCTATGAATAAAACAAAGACGAAATGTCACCTCAAGTCATAGATTGACATTTTGATTGCTCTTTTAACAAAATATTCTTGTTTATATTTTCAAGCCTTATTGATTATCACCATTGCGTTTTCAGTATCACAACGGCTAATTCTTTGTCACCAAGGAATTTTTAGTATCACCATTGCTAATTTGACAATGGCTTATTCGACGATCCTTGAATGGCATTTAATAGTTGATACATATAACACAGAAGAAGTCTTTATGGATTACAAATATATCTTATTCGTTATCACAACGGCTAATTCAGTGGCACTACGGGATATTCAGTACATGTATTACCATGCTTAAATAAATCAGTATCACAATCAATATACTAACATTAAATTTGTTATCCTCACCTTCAATCGTTTATCAGTTTCTATTGATTTCGCTCATCAATGCTTATTGAATAACAATAAGATGACTTTTAATCATCGTATGTATTGTGTATGTGCATGGTAAGTAGGTTGACACTGTGATCTATGACGTTTTTGGTAAGTTTATAGTAGGAAAAACAATCTGAACATAACAGGTACTATACTTCCCACCCATTGGGCGATCAGATCAGAACAGAAGGAATATCCAGCAGATCCATCCCTTTAACTAAATTTCTCAATAAAGTATTTGTTCCACCCTAGGCCTGTAAATCTGCAATCTATTTCTTCCCCGTAATCTAATTGGCGACATTACATAACTCAAAGCCAAGGGTCAAAATGTAACGTATTTTTGATCAATACAAAATTGTTCAAAATATATACATTGTATGACGATATGAATGCCTGACCTCAATCCTATTTAGCTCCAGCCGAAAGCAAGTGTGGATGGAGAAATATATTATTCCACGTTAGATGTGCAAGTAAGTTAAGTTCATGTTTTTTTTTCCAGGTTTTTTTCTTTATCTTAGACATTCGAGTCGTCCTTTATAATCTCTCCTGCAATCTACACAAAACAGATGTGGTTAATTGAATATAGCCGTAAGAAATATGCTTCACATTTGACAACCGATTGTTACAAATATACATTATTTCTGTTTCAAAATGACTTCAGTCCAAAAAATGCTATAATGAATGATGAACCGACTCCCAACTACATAAAGTGATTATAAAATATAATAATGTGGTATTTGATAATGCAAGTTTCATAATATACTGAATTAATGCGATAGTATACAATTTCTCTCGTAATGTCTTCCTTGTTTACTTTTTCCACTTTTACACTAGTTTCTAATATTATTTGTACGTTTCAAGATTAAAAAAGTCCATTATTTGACTTGTCCTTTGTTCATGATATTGATATCGGCGATGATCAAAATGTTTATTAGAGATACAAATATTTAAATACACGAGTCAAAATTGAATGAATTGGACATTGGTCTCAATCGAAACATCTGATTTGTCGTAGTGGACATGCAAATATAGCAACCGCGATTAACTGGGTGGTTCTGCTTGAAAGTAACACAAAAGCAATGTACAGGGAATGGCGGAGAGTGGAATTAATTGAAATTTCACTGAAAAGTACTAGAAGGAGAGACAACTGCGATGGATCAGAATCCCCCGGTTGCAGACAGTTGCAGCTAAACAAAATTAAAACGTTAACAATAACAATCATTTTATCAACAAAGAAAACAATATAAGCACCAAATTCCAATTTCATTAGGCAAGAAAAAAAAACATCCCCTGATAAAAGTTTCTCAGTTAATGGCTGACACGATCTCCGATGTTGTTTAGAAATTAAGGAAGAGAATAAAATTTGCGTTTTACTAAGACCAAACCAATGATCGATATCTTATTCAATGAGTTGGCATCACTATTGTCCATTCATATGGAATATATATTACATTGCACTTCACATATTGGAAATCGTCATTTCCATACTGAATAAAGCCTCTGGTATATCTCAGATTATAACAAACACCACATAGACAGATAGATACCATTGAGTTTCTTCACCAGACGATTTTTGTATCCTTAAAAGTCAGTTTTTACTTTCGATCCAGATTAGTACAGTTTCTATACTGAGTGAAATACATCAATTGTTGAGCGATATAGCATGTTTTATTTCCTATTCTTTATGAGTTCTCATTTAACTTCCAATGTCCTAGGGTTGCCCAGGGTAAATGCCTTGTAATGGTTTCCATTGAAAACGTCTGGAATTCTACTTTAAAATATTACCAGAATTTTAGAGCATGAGTTTTAATACTTATATCAATAGTTCGTATACCAATACGGTTTACATATTCCATTATGAAATATAGTCTTAAGAAAACGAGAGACAGTCCAAGAATTCATATGCTATTGAGGTTTAAGAGTTTTTATATTAACATTTCCAAAAGTTCATGTTTTACTCCTGGATTTGACCCTTGTCGTGTGATACGTCATGTGGTATTTCTACACTGATACTAGATTTGTGTGAACTACGGGGAGAAGAAGGTGTAGATGGTGGCGCGTCAGGATCTCCAAAAGGATTAGGAGGCCGAGTCTGTGTGGCTACTTCATGGGTAACAGTTTTCTTACTTTCGTGGTGTATAACTTTCGTTTCTGATACTTCGTACACTATACCGTTTTTAAAGGTTTTGATTATATACAGAAAAGCTACGAACATTAAAACAAAACCTGCAATATAGAATTTATAACATTTGCAATACTCTCCTGAGTCAAGTGAAGAGATTCTTTGTTCCATAACTACATTTAGACCCCGCTTAATGATTTTAGTAACGAACCATGAATGGATCAAATGGCGGTACAATATCAAAGCTTAGTAAAGGCGCGATATCGATACTCGATACTATACCGAGGCTCTAATACACCACTTAAGTCAAAACACAGTAATGATAGGCTATTATCTCAAAACTCTTTCAGGGCACCAACTCGACATATAGTAACATTCTGTTCTGGAAACACAACCATGCCAACGTTCGGTAACTCCAGTGAGTCCTTTGTGTCAGCAATTTAATTTCCTTAACAATATCGACTAATTCATGTCACCTTTGAATATCGTCATCAATTAAGAACATTTTAACGTCAAGGATGGAGCTAGTATTATTTTCTTTTACATACCACATATCATTCCTATATACACCCGCATGCCATTTAAAAACATTGGAATAGATAAACATATATAGAGAACACCTTTCTTCCAGCAGTCCACCCAAAGTATAACATTCCATAGCGTACAACAGCATCCTATTCGTCTGAAAATAAACAAATCGTCAAAATGTGAGCATATTATATTAAATATACCTGATAAACTTTGTCAACTATTTGGACTGAATTGATTCGCAATTAACAAATCTTAAAAATATTAGCGAAAAAGATTTGTGAAATACATTATAAGGAATTTGAAACAGGTACTAACGATCAGCACCGTAAAACGAAACCCTAAATCCAAAACATCATTGGAATATACTGTAGGCGCTAATGGAATTTCATGATGAAGTATATCAATCGTTAAAAAGAAAGTATTCCCTGTCTTTTGACGCACCGCCATAGCTGCTTAATACACAAAGGTAAACAAAAAATTTAAAGAATGACCAAACTTTAGGTAAATGATGAACATAGCATTATTGGTAACAGTTCAAGGAAGGGTAATGATCAAAAAGGTAACAAAACTAAATGAATACAAAATATGAAGAAGTATACCAATCTCAAATTAGAAGGATTTCAAGTGTCCAGAAGATTATACCCTGCCTGGTGCCACATTGAAATAATTGTTCATTTTTACACACACAAATGGAAGATCAAAACAAAACCAAGTGTTATAAGATGTGTTCGGATCCTGTTATGCATTGTACTTACGCGCAGCAAACACATTTATCCATTATCCAGACCGTTTCAAAGAATGTAATCAATACACCAGAAGCTCTGCGAAGAAACAAAACGAAGTCGTAATAATACATAGACAGATCCTTGTTAGTTAGTAGGTGTTTGGAGAGCGACGTGTCTTTTATATACTAGTAATATACAATAAGATATAATAAGATTTCAACGATATTTTTATAACTAGGAGTGCATAATATTATAACAAAATCACCCAAATATATCAATATAATATTTGAATTATTTAACTCGGTATAAAGATAGAAAAAACTTACACTAAATACCATCCTAGATAAGGTACATCTGAGTATCTCTTGATGCATAATACAGCCGCTGACCAGATTACTGTAAGATATGTATTGAGGCATATGTGTATGGGCATAGAACGAATTTCTTTGATCATCAATGGGGTATTCGTTATGTCAGGTAGACAAGGTCCTAGTAGTTGTACAATGTATGCGCTTCTCCAAAATCTAACTCAGGAACTCATGTACGTATACTTGCAGTTTCGCTAACTGATGAATATATATTTGGGCAGGAAGGGATAAGAGTTGAATTGCCAATTTCATGACACAATACAGGCCCCTAGCCGGCCTGCATACCCAGGGGGAATTGATTACTTTGAGGGGGGAGGGGCAGAACAAAATGACGTTATGTGATTGAACACTATCAATTCCAGGGGATGGGGGCAGGAAAGATTCCAGGAGGGAGGAAATTGCCCCAGTAAAATGAACTGGTCTTAGTTAATATTATAAACAGGACAATGTTGCCTTAAATATTGAAGCTGCAAAATTTCATTTTCGGATCAGTTATTCGTAAGCTAGGCTGTTTGGTATCAATACTTACAAACGACTAACCCAAACCCACACATCCTGGCTATGATTGTGATATTCTTGATAAAAAACGGTCGATGATGATAAGCATCCTTACTGCTCAGTCGAGTCTTTTCTGTGTATTCTATAGGAGCCATGGTCTTTCTCTTCAATATTTATTTCTAAAAAGAAAAGTAGAATGAATGAATAAATGAAGGAATTTTTCAATGATGAAAGCGAGTAAAATGTAGAGAGGCAAGCTATAGACAGACCATGCTCCTTATTAGAACACTTGATATCACTTAACTTGACTTTAAAGTATCAACTCTGTATCCTTTCTGCTGAGTTTACATAGCTAGCTTTTTGTGATCTTGTCATCACGAAGAACAAATCTGGAAAAAAATTATATACATTTCTCTTCGTTACTTTTATTTTTGCAATAAAGATTATATTTTTGAATCTATTGTGTACTATAAATTTCTTCAAAAAGCTTAGGAAATGCAAAGTCTACGACAGGGTCTTGGATCTAGAACAAAACTTTTCACTAAGGGTCCTTTGCTTACCAACCTGTATGGACTTTGTGATACCAGCAAATATAAAATCTATTGATCGGCTAAGTTTACCTTTGCTTAAATCAATACGTACAACGATTGCGGCACACTGGTTGTACAAATGGGGGTATAGGGGCAAATATGTTTTGACAAATCTAATAATATGATTTGATGGTGCTCTTTGCTCCAGAATATGTCAGAAGCTCAATGAGAGACAAAATGTCGCACGTTTTATTCATTCTTGACTGTATTATCTCCCGTCCCCTTCCGCATTGGGTTAGTCTGTCCCTATTTGTACCCACAGTCTCGAGAGGCAGGCGCTGCCACTACTGCGACTATATCATTGTCACATTGCAGAAAATCAGTCGGGTGTTCATTTATGACTATATCTATCTAGATTCATTTTATAATCGTACATTGTGTTTCTAATATTGCAGAATCATTAAGTATCGATTCACTCAGGTCAGATTGTCTTGATATTAGGTGGTGTAGAATTTTATTGACATGAAAGATAATTAGTCCGAGATCTATTACAGATGGATCAAATTGAACAATGGAATTATATGATAAAATTCGCCATCTGAGATTAAAACCAAAGACTGTTTTATATTGAGAAATTCATCGTTGAAGCTGACTGATCACCCAAGCTTGTCGAATGGACCGGATGGCGAATATGACTCGCGCCACGCTTATAGTAGGCGTACATCATAAACAGACGTTACATAATACCCGTATTATTTCTTTTTGAAATAAGAAAAACAACCTCAATTAAATAAGAACTGGAAAGAGACTATCTGTTTATCGACTACAAATATTTCATAATACGTTAAACTGTGTGTTATATAATAAAAATCTATAATTGTGTTGTTTGGTAACGATTCGATAATAACTTACTTATTAACAATAATGTCACATTATCTCTTTTATTCTATACAGTGTTCTTAAACGACCTACCGTAAAAGTTCTGCTAGTGCTCTAAAGCTCATGATAATGTAATCACCTTATATATAACCCCGTTTACAAAACAAAGTTTATGCGTTCTCAGAACGATAGGTTTACGGATGAATTTTGTGTAACAATCGAGCGTTTTCGGAACGGTATATACTCAGACCCGACTTGATAAATTTTTGTCTCGATTCGTCACCTTCTTATTCCGGAAGATCTTTTCTTTCCGGTCGATTTTTCCTCTTCCTCTTCTGGAAGGTCTTCTAAGTCTTCCGAGTCGGAGATGGAAGAAACAGAAAAAATGGCGTCCGTTGGCAAAATAGCATTCAAGTGCAGCGAGTGTGGTGTGTGCCATATTTTTTTCTGCTACTCACTCGATTGACCTTACCGGAAGACACTTCCGGAAAAATATCTTCCGATTCTATAAGCTGCAAATCGAGTTCTCCTAGTGTTGAGGCGAACTCGTTCCAAAAGAAATATATAAAAGTAGTCAACCGTTTTCATCATTATTTTGGAACATTTTTCTTTTTTATTGGTGTAAACAGGGTAAATTTTGATTTTATTGCGGCCCAAAAAACAAAACTAGCATTTAGTTAATGACTTCTAATTATTTAACCATTGAAATTTATTCTGTTTTTAGCGATTGTTGAATTAGCCGCCATTTTGAAATTAGTAGAATCATCGCGCATCTATTGCCCGGGTGTACTTACTAGTACTGGAGTAAATACATGCTTTTATACATAATTCGACTATATTTTATAAAGTTCTAATATTCAATTTAATAAATAAATATCAAAGTTTAAATCAATTGATTAATATGATAAGTAATATCTCGTTATTTTGTACGGTTATCGATATATGCAAATTTGAAAGTATGACTTGCTTTGACAGACAATCAAATCGAAGTTGACCAAAATATGGCGAATATGAATTGATATATTCGACTTTCTTGCCAATCAGTCTATAAATGCAATAAATGGACGTAATATAATGTTGACTTTAATGGACTTTAGTGTGGATATGTTGTTCTATGTGTTCGCAATTCGTTGATGTGAATGCACAGTAAGTTCACAATTTAATCATAAATTCTGTCTACAGTGTGTTTATAAATAGGTCGAATTTGGAGAAATGATCAACATAGGTTATATTATGACTAAATTGTCTAAACGACCTTTAATAGCACTTCAAAACAATGTCGGTATGTGGACATTTTGACAAAAATATAAAGAAAGTTGTTCTGTGTGTGTTTATCATTTTGTTTATGATAAGAAAGAAAAACATATACATAAATATCAAATTCGACATACTGGCATTTTAGTGGTGTACTGTTTTTGTTGTAAAACACAAAACCAGAGACCAATTATCTTTGACATTTCTTGACGTTTTTTTATGATCAAGGGGAGGTGCGTGCATGTGGATATAAATACATATTTTATGTTTGTTAACATTGTGGTTTTACTATTTTAGTGAAGAAAGGGATTCTGAATTTCTGACAAACAGTCTGATTTGTTTTAATGTTTTCACCATTTTTTTCATTTACATATCGTTAATTATGACTTCAGCACATTGTTACGTTAGATACAGCTATGAGAATTCTTTATCAGAAAAATAAGTCTACCGAAGCTCAAGAGAATGGGATCTAGAAGTTAAAATTTTCCCTCATGTTTCCTGATACGAAGTTGTCAATATAATTGCTGGCGAAGATACTGATTTCAAATAGCACGAAAGATATTCTGAACAGGTCTCAAATTGCTTTTCAGCTGATTACCCCCTATATCTGAAGCATTCTTTAATAAACGGATGGATATAACTCGGTAGTACTAGGCGGAGGTTATCAGATAGACTGCTAGTCATATCATGCCATATAATAATTAATATGTACTGAATCGTTACCACTTAAATGTCACTTTATTTTAATGAACGCAATTTTCACATTCCAACAAAGGTGTCCACATTCACAAACTATTATTAGCCATGTTTGGTAGTCTATGAAATATATAGGGAGTAAAAAATATCTTCATACCAATTAAACAGTACAAGTTATGAGGCGTTGGGTAATTGAAATACCAAATGAAAATCGTCTTTATGAACTCACTGAATGTGGGGAAGTAGTGACAATCCTTAAATGCCAAAAAATATTATCAGCGATATGTTTACTCTTAAAGGGGTGTCTACTTGACAAACCAATTTATCAAAATCGAAGTGTATTCTGTCAGGTAATGGCCAAAACATCAGATACATAACATTAGTGGATTCTCTGAAAGTTGACTCTCTGAAAAGGATGTCTAGATAATATACTCAAATGCTAAATATAAGTTAAAGGAGTGACCTATACTACCAAATAACATGTTTTGTCTATGTCGATGCTTGAAAAGGGATTCTCAGTTTTCAAACTTTCATACAAAAAGGAACATCCGTATCTTATAAGCGATTCTCTAAAGTTGATTCTCTGCAAGGGATATCGTACCGAGAGGCCTCAATGCAAATTAAAAGTTACTAAATCCTGCAATCTGATTTCAAATTTGTATGATATTTTAATATATACACTTACCAGAACGATATATATATACACGGCAGGATATCAATTTAAAATTTCATGAACATCGGGAACAGTGTTAAAGATCAATATATGGATTGATAATAACATGGATAATAATAGTCTGGTTTAGTCATGCACGACCATTTGACGCTAATGTCACCTGATAATGTTATATTTGCACATTCCTCATAGAATAAGGGTATGATAACTTGTGCTTTATCTTTAAGATTCGGTAACTCTTATTTGAAATGTGTTCAGTAATCTTTTAGAAATAGTTTATGCATCCAAAATCTTTCATATCGTTCATAAAATAAATCCAACATTCAAAAATTTCAATTAATCCACAATAAGCTATAACTATATTTCTCTTATATTCATCATCACATTATCCTCATAATCATCAACACCACCTTCATCACATCACTGCATCTACATCACCCTTCCACAACATGTTATTCTAGACGGTAGCAACGCAATTTCCAGTGACCTTTAACACCATTCACCGTGGAATTTACTTACTATCAGTAAATTTCTCCTCTAGTCCCAGTACTATAACAGTAAAAACAATTTAGGTTGGTGGTGGTAACAGGTGCTCGTGGCCTGGCAATTACTTTTTCCTTCATATATAGTTGACAGCCACCTATTGTTCATTTGAATAACTTATATTAAAGGGGCATTCTGTTTTTTTTAGGTCGAAATTTTTTTAGCTTACATTTATAAAGTCTTAACGCTAAAATCTACAGAAATGTTCCCCTGAATGTATCTTTTACAAAAAAATCCAACCGTTGAGTTTTCTTCCTTTTTAACCAGTTATCCTTGATACTTTTCTGAGCAGCATATTAAATTTAATGGAATGGCATATATTAGTTGGAGCTATATCTTAGTTTGAAGAACATAGAAAAATACCATGATTTAATTCTTTATTGAAACCAAAATAAATTTTACTGGTTGACAATCACGTGTTAAAATGGTATTTTATTATTAGGTTATGTGAATAGAGCCCTTGGAACTTACTTGGTTAGAGATAAACATTGTCCAGTCTTATCTATCAAAAAGATCAAAACTCTATACATTAGTTTGACATTGTATGCTATACAGACGTAAGATGTTTGACTTTACTGCACTCAAGCTCATGTTCATATTATAATTGTACCCGAATGGCACTTTTCTGTGGTCAAATTAGACCTTATCCTTTAATATCCCACTAAGATTTAAACAAGGTTTCTGCCCCTGTATCACTAATCACAGAGTTGATCAGTTGATTTGTGTTTAAATGGAGAAAGAATATTTTTCATTTTGAATGTCAGTCGCTTTAATAATATTGATTGTAGACTATTAGTAATAGAATATATTTTGTTGAATATAGGTCATATCGCTGTATTCATACATATACCATTGACAATAATACCTAAACAATACATATCCTGCAAGATGTGACCGGTTATTGGAGTGTGCTTCGTCAAGGGGGATCTCTTACACCCAAACGTTTGGATCCTGCTTACAAAAGGTCTAAAATTCTGAGTATCTCTTATAACAGCCCGGTGACAACAAACATATATTAGATACAGCTTGAATGCATTAGTCATTTGTATGTTTTTGAGGGTATCTGTGTGTAATATGTATGTGGTTGGAAAGGGGGGGGGGGGCTCAAATTCTCAGCAATCAGTGAGTTAAACCATTGGTTAAATGGAATGAAATAGAGTTTTACAACTTTTGAGAAATCTTTGAAATACACAGACGGAAATCGGGTTGAGACACCCAAGGGTATTATATTGCGACCTATCAATGGTCAACATTGGCTAAGTCAAGGGAGATGCATGAGACTATGAAATGTTCTGTATAAATCATTAACATTATATAACTTAAACGAAAATTGCGAAAAATCACCCCGCTATTGTTCCACAATTAAGTTTATAAAAATTCATATAAGATTTTAATAATACGTTGCAATCAATTATATTATTACAAAAATCAGATCAGGTAAAACTTTAAGTTAATGGAAATCGTGGTATTTGCGTTCTCTCCTTAGCGAGTATATATCGATTAGTAAATTGAGAGCATAGGTTAATTGTCTAGTTTGTTTGTTTGTATATTATATATGTCTACCATATTGTATAATGGGCCTGTGGCCTTTATATTCGAAATAAAACATCCAATTATAGTAAATAATTTAAATAATATGAAAGATTCTACTATCCTGCCAATAACCGGAAGCAGCAACAGGGTTCAATTGTGGGTCCTACGCTATTCTGGATAGACCATGGACAATCTGTTAGATAAATTATAGCTAATAAGACAGAAAACCTAACATTGAGCTAATCCATCTGCATCAAATTGAACATGATATATGTGGAAAAGAAATTAGAATCTATCATATTTTTTATGGATG
The DNA here is from genome assembly GCA_030562195.1 of Nipponacmea schrenckii. Lineage (NCBI taxonomy): Eukaryota > Metazoa > Mollusca > Gastropoda > Lottiidae > Nipponacmea > Nipponacmea schrenckii. The sequence continues at coordinate 13,849,516 of CM060199.1, read as the reverse complement.
GTTTTATAATACTGTTCGTCAAGGTCGTGAATATAGTAGTCATATAAGATGTTTATTTTTTAGTTGAGTTTTCAATAAGCCGTGACACATCCTATCATAGCAACATAGCGTATTTACCAAAAAATGAGGCCTGTCTGTTGAGTCAGCAAATTTCAATAAAAATGGGAGAGAATGATCAAAAAACGGAAATGATATTATGCATTGGTTTGTATCAAAACGGAATAAGCTTTAATAGCGGAAATGATAAATCAATATTACAGAGATAGAGCACCTAAATGTGAGATAACCTTTACAAAACAGTCGAAAATTCACCCAAAACTATCTCATAATGTGAAATCATTAATATTCCAGTGGAATAGATTTCTTGAGTTGGCTCATCCACGAAGCCATTCCACCATATATTCAGAATTTAAATACTTTAATTGTATGTATATTCATTCTGGTCTAGTTGTGTTTTAATATGGTATGGGTCAAAATCTTATGATTTATTTCCTTAAATGCCCGAAGAGGCAGGGAACCCTCTTTCAGAAACTGTCAAAGGTCGTCCACTGCTTCCATAAAATACGGTGAAATACAGTTTAACTTGCCCAGTTCTTCGATCGTGGTCGCATCCGTGGTTCTCGGTTCTCAGCTGTCTGTTTGAGATCTTATAGACTGGTTATCGAAAGCCTTATTCGTTAATGAAATATAGGACATAATTTCTTTGAATAAAAATCTTTGACAGATATTGATTATTTGAAACCCAACTTAGGTCTCCGTTGATCGTGAAGTTTTATCATTTTTTGAGTTTTATCGTGAAGACAGGCTTGTATAATTGGGCTCCGTGAGTTAGAATCCTAATTTATCTGACTTATCTTTATCACAATGTAGAGAAGCCCCCCTCTTCATTTTGTAAGTTGAACAATGTCTGTTTGGAACCAGGCGTAATTGACTGTTTGGATCTTCTTGATGCTCGCCTTAACCAATGAGTTTCCATCATCCCTTTTCCCTGCAAAATAATCGAAAAATTTGGTTCTTTAGTCAATTAATATAGCTATATAATTATATGACACGAATCAGATTGATATATACTCCATGATAATAAATAAATAATATGTGTAAAAAATGTACCTTCTTACTTTGTTAAGGTCATTCACTTGACACGCCTATATAATATAGAAAAAGGCGTCTTGATTTTCTTTCATTCCTTATTAAAGTCCATATGAGTGAATGATCAATAACGAGAACCGATAAAAAGGTTTAAAAATGATTCAGGAAAAACAATCTGTTTAAATATGGATTTTTACCCTGTCATTAATTTGTAATAATGATTATAATTATAAGGTGTTCTTGACATGAAGAAAGCAAAGTTTACTAGGTTCAACGTGCCCGCAGTAGCATGGGTCTGGTGTTACTTTCCATCTGGAGCCTCTGTAAAGCCACGTTGTCACTATCAAGATTTTCTTGGTCAAAAGGCTTTAACGGAGCTTTGGTAGTGACAACGATCAAAGAAAATTTTGACCAAAAACTATCAAGGACTTTCATTTAACGGAATCGCATCCCATTTTTCTAAAAACTTGAATGGACTTTGATGGGAATTAACCAATCAGAGTTCAATTTTTGAATGACGCAAGCTTATTTACAAAACAAAAAGACATTGTGAACTCGGCCGGGAAGGTTTAGTGTACTAGATAACTTCCTCCAAGGTAATAAAGCATGCACAAATCCTGTTGTATCAGATCTATAATATGGAATATGAAATCTAAAGAATATGTGAAACAGTAGGATATTGAGTCTGTGAGATATTTACGAGAGCCATGTTTTTTTCATAAATAATCCATTCCTACCATTTCTTTGACAAATCATCCTAAAAACTTTGATGGTGACAACTGACAACTTTCACAATGTTTTTGATTGAAAACACCGGTTCTCTAAAACAACGTCATTGGTAGTCAAAGCATAGTTAGGAATATAAAGCGCGGACTGTATTTAATAAGTTAACGAAGACATAATTTACAATAATTATATCTCAATATTTGTGACATATGTGGTAAATCGATCACAGGTCCTATTGTAGTAATTTTAATATTGTGATAAAATACCAGACTTCATTTTGGTAATATGTGATGAAAATTTACCACAATTTAAAATTTACGATGTATCACAAATAGTTGCTATATTTTGTGTACTTCAATGAAAAACTGGCTTTAAACATACCTTCATTTCTATATTTCCTCTAGTCTCAATAAGAAAATCTTTTTTATTCTGTAAACTTAGCTTAGTTGTATCACTGATCTGTATGCAACCACCTGTAATATTATATGATCTTGATAAGAATACCAAAATGGTTTAGGATATACGATTATATTTATTTTTAACCATTCAAAGCGTGTTATGTAGGAGCCGATTTTGCAATAACGAACTGTAATGAATAGTGAAACCAAAAGATATGACCTCTTTGAATTTCGCTATTCATAATTCGTCATTATTTTCAAGATTCAATTTTTTATAAAAAAAAGTTAAAACAAACTATTTATTTCGATAAATTCTATTAAAATTCAATAACAGTATAGAAAAAAAGGCAGAATTTTTATTACGCGCATCTATCTAATGACCATTATTCTCCTAATTATATGACGTTAAACCTTCTGAATATTATCATATTCGTGAGTGATTTCCATTCAAATTGTACTACCATATCCAATATCCAATGGTATAGTTGTATGAAAATCTTTAGTCATGTTATTTTAGAATGAACAAAACCAGTAGTCGATCTATTGCCAACGCTTACAGCTTCTTTTGCAACACTGAAACTTTCCTTCTAACAGTAGCGTTATTGACATTGTATTAGTAACAAGAATGGTGAAGGTAGATGCTGTGAGCGTTCGTGATTCAATGTTTCCAATTCGCCAGCATCAACGCCAATTAATTGAATATACATGTAAGTCAATAATTTCTACACTTAAATATTCTCGGCGTTGAATGTTCGATAACGTTCCTCATAACCTTGATTTCTCTGTTCTTGGAATAATCTCCTTCATTTTTATAATTAGCTGTTGTGGGATAGTGAAACCAAAAGATAATTATTGATCATTTCTAATCAAATTTCGACTATTAAAACTGATTGATTTATCGATTAAATGATATCGATCTGCCAGGTCTATATCATTGTATTAAAAAAGATGTTATTAATTAAATTTTTTAACTGAGAAATCAAACATTCTTGAAATATCATTAAAATTATGCCATTAATGATGTTTATCGACCTTGAAAAGATACATGAACCTTGGCCAAAATATCATGTAGTTCAATGAAATGTCCAGATATCTTGCCAAAATTCGTAATCAAACGTCACTTATGTTCTTTTCTATCTTGATGAGAGTTTATGTTCCTAGCAGTATTGGAACCTGTGCTAATCTTTCAATTTGTCTCTCATCATAGACGATTATAAATTTCTGAACTTATTGGGGAGAAGATTGCGACATAGAAATTCAATCGATACATATTTTTAGACAATCATTGCTGAATGAGATTGTAAAACTCTAGAAGTGATAAACCAGGAAGGTGTATTTACAGGTACAATTGCAGATATAGATTTATCCATTATACACAATAATAGAATACTTTACCTAAACCTGTTGTCATACATCGAGATGCTGTATTTACTGTATCACCAAACAGACAATATCTTGGCATCTTTAACCCTACGACACCCGCTACCACAGGCCCTAAAAAAGCAAAAGCAAAAAATGTAAAAGGTACCCAATCGTCTAATTTTATTGGTGGCAGTCTTGTTTATTAGTTAGCCAATGTTTATGGGTATACAAATTTTGATTCAAACCCGTCTAAGATTTGATCACTATATACATTGACTGACCAAGATTCGGTCAAATCCAATCAAATCAAATCAAGTCTTTATCTAGTTCACAACTAAATATTTATATTTCTACTATCACTCCCTTCAAGAAACCAGTTACACCAACTGTCGTTTATTTTTCGATAAACTATAGTTTGTCACGTGACGCTATGATGAAATCAAGCCACAACAATGCCGCATTTGTGTCAATTTCATAATTATAAAACAGTGAATATAAACCTGTATTTAAGCCTATTCTGATGTCTAGTTTAGTGTTTGGTAAATGTGGAACTGTCATGGTATTGAAAGCCTCCAGTATATCAAGAGAAAATTTGGCTGCTTCTACAGCATGTTTTTCATTCCTGTTGGGTGCACCGGATACCACCATGTATGTTTGAGCTGCAATGAAAAAATTAAACTACTAACTGGACGTGGGGCCCCATTTTGGTCAGAGACACGATAGTTAAGTCTGCTCTAGCCATATTCTGACCACAATAATTTCACGACCACTCAGATTCCTTTTATCATGACCATATCCGACTACTTGGTTACGCAGAGCCAATGGTTGCTGTGGGTCCCGATCTTGATCGGCGTGTGATATTTCGATGACCTTTGTATATGTCTCTCATAATTTCAGAAAACCATGCTGTGAATAGGTACTTATAATCTGAGAAAAGACAATACCAAGAGGTTTGACCAAGGTTTGAACGGATTATGAATTGTGGAGCTATGTTGATATCTTTAAAAGATAAAGTTGTTTCTTTCTTTCTTTTTTTTATTTAAGTAAGCTTTTTAAATCAGCATCAGATTTTAAGACTTTTCGAAGGATGATTCTTGGTAATCTTTCATTAAAATAAGCATACTTCCTGTTACACAGGTATTATTTTCACCAACTATAGGCTTACTTGCTGATGGCTATCTTAACAATTGTGTTTCTCTATGATTTAATGATTTAAGTAATTTATTAATTTTATTTTTCCCTTTCTCACAGGTATATCACCAACAACAATTATATTTTGGCATAACTTGAACCATTTTGAAAATCTAAATTATTACTGTCGGGGGATGAGTAAACATCCTTAAAGCTGGTCTTGAGCATAGACAAATCCTACCTCCCCCTCCATAGAAAAATAAGAACATAAAATGAAGTAGGGTTGGGTAGCCCGCTCCATTTTATACACATGTATTTGTGTATTTTAAAACGAATTATACCTTGAAATCATATATGGTTTTTGCTGTCATGTACTTGATCGCCGGAAGATAAATCTGTCCATTATTTACACATGTACTTGTGTATTTTAAAACAAATTGTACGTTGAAATAATGCGTGTTTTTTGCGGTCGTGTGCTTGGTCGCTGGGGGGTAGGTTTTGTGCGTTTTATGCACGTGTCCTTGTGTGTTTTAGGCGGGTTGCGCATTGGAGTGTTGTGGTTTTTTTTTTTTTTTTTTTTTTTTTTTTTTTTTCGGCTGCGCGGTGCATGGCCGCGGGAACTATACATTACATGTATATCCATTTTATAAACAAATTGTAGGTTGAAAATCTGTCCATTTCATGCACATGAACTTGTGTATTTTTAAACAATTTGTACGTGGAGTATTGTATATTTATTTTATTGTCATGTGCTTGATCGCCGGAACATAGATCTGTCCATTTTATGCTCATGTACTTGTGCATTTTTAGTATTTTAGACAAATTGTATATTGAGATATTATGTATTTTCGATTTTTTCTTTTTTTCTTTTTTTCTTATAAAATATAATATCTATAAAAAGAAACATATTCCTCTCCAAGAAATTTAAACATGGATTCCCCTATTTTAATTATTCATATTTATATCCCATAATTGGGTGGCTAATACTTATATCACTCGAACGTAGAGATATTCTAATAATCCGAAAAATACCAGTTTGTCTCACAAGTCCCTTTAATAACAAGGTATATAACGTTTCAACACAATTTACACGTGTCGTCATCTGATAACGTTATGAACCTTGTTATTAAAGAAGTGCGTGTGCGTTACACCATAATTTATAGTGATACGGTATGAGTTTGTTTGTCATTCGATACACATGCCGATATCGATGACTTCATTACTGAATTTCTCTTATTAGTCAAGGGCTAGCAGTCACATACTCGGCTAACCGTTGATTATTCGGGTTGTTTTCTACTTACCGACAGTTTCAACTTTATAAACGTCATAATTAGTCAATTTACTGTCAAATAGTCTGAAAATACAGTTCATCATATCAATTATCTGTAGAGGCAGACTATTGGCCACAATGTCCTCAAACTCACAAATGTCAGAGAAAAAAACCGTCACTGATTGAAAATGTTCGGGATCCACAATATCTGCCTTTAAAAGCTTCCGAGCTACTGGGATGGGTAAAATCTCATAAAGCAAGGCTTGATTTCGTTTCCTTTCTTTCCGCTCTGTATCACCTTTTGATTTTAAAGAATCGTTGAAAGCGTTCATTTTGGTGAGAAGGCGATAGATAAAATAGATAATGAATGGAGATAGACAAATTGGAATTATTAAAGCTACTAAAGCAACAATAAACTGATATTTTAATTCAGTGGTCCTCGTGGTTATATCTTGGACGACCTTTTCTACCAAATCATCTTGAACGCTTTTCTGGAGGTTCAAATAATCCGTTAAATTAGAAAACCAAATTTCTCCTTGAACGACGGAAGCTTGAGAAATATTGTTTCTAATAATAACATTTCTTTGTAGCTGAATCTCTCTACTCAGACCACTTGCTCTGTACTTAGTCATTGAATGCCGGATTGTGTCCGAATATTGCTGACTAATTGTCAGATAAGATTCGCCCATTAATCTTCTTTTATTATACTCATAGTACTCTTCCTCGTTGAACCCACCTGAAATTAACAAAACAAAACTTTGATAAAAAAAAACGGAAGTGGATATTCACAAGGAAATGTGTCTTGAAACATGACACCAAGTAATCAAACAACGACGTAAAGGTTGGACGTACTATTATTGGCTGCAATTATCCTAAAGCGAACAAGTTAAAGAATGACGTAGGTACCAACCAACGGTATTACCATCTTGTTTTGACCATCAAAGGTGATTCTTATTACCTTTAGAAAAGAACGTGCTTCCGAGAGCTCTCTCTATACCCGTTTCCTCCTTACTCAACAGAAACAAGTGGTAGGCCACGAAACTGAAGCCCGTATCAGCCACTCGACTCATCTGTAACTTGTCGGCTATCACATTCAACATCCGGGTATTAATATCAGTATAGAAGTCTATAACATTAATGATGGAATTATTCCAGATCTGTTCTCGGAAAATTTGAAGGTGAAGGATGAATTTTCTTTTTGTTTCAAGGTATTCCATTTTTGAAAATATTGGCCATGGTGTTAGGGATTCTACAGCGTTGTCAGAATGATTCAGAGCTTCTACTAGCCTAGATCTTACACTTGCTGAATAGTTACTGCCGATGTATAAAGCGCTCATTCCGCGCTCTATTTGCAGACGATGTATTACAGACGTCATTAGAATCACGGACTCTGTGTTCCTAGTGATGATGACGTTCTGCTCAATGGAAGTTGTTGCGCCGTGTGCAGTTAAGGAGTTTTGAGTTACTAAAGTAGAAATGGGAACCATAGCTATTAGTAATACACCTAAAAGTTGGGCATGTTTCTTTTTGAATTTGTAACCACACAGTTGTTTGCATTTTAGATAATATTCCGTGCTGCCGTCGCTGAAGATTGCTGAGTTGTAACTACTGGTCATTGATGGTCTGCTCATTTTACCGGACTATCACTTCTCGAGCCTACAATGATAAATATTCACCTAAAAGCACAATGTTATCATACAATTTTACCACAATGCTACATTTTGCTTCAAGCCTATTGATAATAATTGTTTTTTCGTACAAAACATTGCACAATTTACAGCAAATGTCTTATAACTCCCGTCTTATTCGAATGCATATTAAAATTACTGTTATTGCATAGAACAAAGAAATTGTGATCTTATTTCAATCAGATATGACTGGTTAAACTTATGAAATATTGTAACTCTACCATATCAATCTGCTATACATACGTATAATTTTGAAAAAAAAGAATTCATTTGTGGTGGTTTTTGGAATGAAATAAGGATTTTACCTCATGCATTGGAAAGAGCACTTTGCAAGTAATGCTTTTATTTTAACTTAGATACTTCACATAGGGAATAACGACGAAGCTCTTAACCTTTTGACCTAACCTATTTTAATCAATCAAATTTGGCCCTCTCTAGCGTTGGCATTTTATAACGCGAACAAAAAGTGTATTCAATGCCTCATGGAATAAACATTTTGTATGAGCCAATGTATAGGCCAAGGTTAATTTGAACGTTCAAGTCGTTAGACATGTCTAAATTAAAAATGAAAAAAAGAACTAAGGTTTGGTCTTATTTTAATTAAAGTTTCCCGCGTTTCGCTTAGAATAGCGGGAAATAT
>CM060199.1:13813615-13840712 GCA_030562195.1 Nipponacmea schrenckii | reverse complement strand
TTTTCTTAAAAAAATTAATAAAATATGTACATGTTTTTATTTATTGCATCATTCATCTTAAATATTCAAATATTAGACAAAACCATATATTTACATAACATTTAACATAATTTATTCACATTTCCTTATTAAAATACGAATCTAAATTAGTTTGCCCTGCGAAACTTTTCGTCGTGCAATTGTTTCTTCAATAGATGAAAGCATTACTATTATCTCATTCACAATTGAATTGTATTTATCGAGGCCAAATTCAGTCAACGTCTCTAAAAGTCGCAGGGCTTGTACTATCAAATGTACTGTATGACAGTTAACGTTCAAGGATAAAGGATTAATTAATCATTGTATTTAATTCTATTTTTGTCACAATCCACATTCATTATTTTTAATTATCAATTGACATCTAATTAGGATATCTATTATATAATGGTCTAATCATAGTTTTATTTAACACGAAATCACCGATGTCGGTGATCGCTTCTCATGCCGGTTTGTGCAGGTGAAATATAGTTGATTCTGTCATTCGGGACCGACGATTGATGCCAGTTCCGATGTATAGAGGTTGCCGGTTTCCAGAGGTTAAATTTAGTTAAGCAATAGAGGAAACATATCGGGACCGTAGAATTGTGCCGGTTTGAACAGGATTCCGGTAGATGTATATACTTAAAATAAGATTATGACAAGGATTTGAAAATAATCTGTATTGCGTCTATAGAGTTCCACCTTTCGTCTTAACAGCATGGCCAGCTTCAGAAACAAACTCAGTGAATGGAAGCGAGATGAGCTGCGAGGATTGTTGAGTCACGATATGAAATGCGGACTCCTTAATCTTTGGCACATCAAGATGGCCTTGAGTGAAAAAAGTCGTTTGACCGATTATCTCCCATATCTCCCTGTTTCAGTATGACGTCAATTGACCAGACCTCAACTCAACACGTGCCTCAGGTACTCAATCTGCAGCAGAACATTCAGTATATTAATATTACTTAAATTAGCAAAATTTTAATTTTAATTTAAGTCCGAAAATCGTACAAATCGGAGAATAATTAGCGGACTTATTAAAATTTTGCTAAATGTCACCGTTATGTAATAACACAGAAAGTTTCACTTCCGGTTAGAACTTTTTCCTCTAATTGGGTTCTAATTATGCCTGATATACGTATAGCTTTTGTAATCATTTCTTACATACAACGGAGGTTGGGTCACCCAAAACTGGAAGTTCTCACGCAAAAACCGGAAGTGGTAGACAATTTATATGATGTCGACTTCTCTATATTCTGTAATTTTCAAAGCGATCGGATAATTAGCAACAAAGTTATGCAATTATTCAATTATTATTATGCAATTTCTCACTTCCGATGCATAAAAATTTTAGTTATAAATATTCATTTTCTATTCCAGAACGTATCTTATCGCATTTTTCAAACCAAATTTCAATTCCATTTTCGAGTTGAGCTAATGAAAACAAAGAGTGGCAAATTTGTAATTTGCCACTCAAAATAAGAAGTTTGAATTTTGGCCAAAATTCAATACAAACATTTTTCAATCACGATTTTCTGAAACTACAGATTTCTTGGAAGTTCTCCCAAGAATACACACAAAAATTTTGAGGTAAATCGAACAAAAAATAAGCATTTAATAGCCGATTTCTGAAATTTAGGAGTTTTACGCCACACCGCTTCCAGTTGGTGTCTGGTGTCTCGAAATACATTTAAAGTCTAAGCACTGGAAACTCTGACCACACTTAGAAAAAGATAAAAATAAAGATATCTAAAAAAATAACGAAAACATTAAGTTTCGAGCTCAACTCGAAAGCTGTAAAAATGTCTAAAAAACTAACGAAAACAATACAGTTTCAAGCTCAACTCAAAAGCTGTAATTAAAAACAATTTATCATCTGAAGGTATCGCGATGTCTTACGTCATAGAAATAACAGGCCTGAACATTATTGGAGTCCATTATTAGACTTAATCATTTTCCGGTATAGAAAAGTTGTTCGGCATGGTCATACCTTTAAAATGTTAATTATCCTCCTGTTCTGATTCTAGTAACTAGGTCTGACATGTTCTCGTATTTTTTAAGTTCGTGACTTCAGTTATTACATTGACTTCGTCTAATACATTATCAGTTTTACTGTACGATAGCTTCACCAACAAACACGTGGTCTTATCCCTCCTTCAGAGAGAGAGTGGAAAAAAAATAACTTGCACTATAGTTGCATACTAACATACGAAATCAAGAGATAATTTCTAACATTTTCATATATTGGAATACCCTTAAAAAATTCTAATGCGGAGTCGCGGTGGCTCAGTGAGTTAGACCATTGCTCGCTAACCTGAAGGTCCAGGGTTCAATCCAGGATTTGTCAGTGATACAGGTCGGAGGAACTGACATGGAAAAGCGTCTAGTCGTTCGGATACGACAATAAACCGAGGCCCCGAGTGCTACAGACTGTGCACGTTAAAGATCTCTCGACAGTTGGAAATCGCAATATGAGTAGGCTAACGCCGCTGTCGTGGCAAAATTGCCCCCATTGGACACTGCATGGCTTTGTAAGGTGCAGAAAAGTAGGACGTTAAACTTCATTCATTTCATTTCTAATGTTTTAGCGATAACGTCATAACCGACATAATGCCCCACTCTTTTGAAACCAATCCGGTAATTACTGTCCTTAACAGACATATGCGTTTTTGTGCTCAATATATCGAAAACATCATAATCGATACAAGGTTCTCACTCTTTCGGTTGACATGTCGGTTATACCGACTCCTTTAAAAAAACACACGTGAATTGCCTTTAAGCCACGAGTTGCAAGTTTGAGACATTGGAATTTTTACTAATGCCCTTATATTCCTTTAAATGGTCTCCGCCGCAGAAATCTATTGCACGCTTGTTAAAAATATCTTTAAAAAAATGGCCTAAAGAGATTGCAAAAAAGCTAATAAAAAAAATCCGGAACAAACGTTTGATAAAGAAATAAAGGAATATTTTCAGAACAATTTTATACAAATATAGAAATATAGCTTACCGTAATTAATTAACCTGCACAGAGCACTCTAGGTACCAGAAATTTAACAATGTTAGTACCAGATTTTGATAGTGTTATCACAGTGTTAGTATCAGACAGTTATAACAAGATTCTAGTATCGTATGTTTCACAGTGTTATCAGTGTTAGTATCAGAAATTTTACAGTGTTAACACAATGTTCGTTTCATTGTTAATGGAGTTGACACAATCCAAGTGACAGAGGTTTGATAGTTTTAACACAATGTTAGTACCAAATGTTGACGGTGTTAACACAATCCATTTATCAGAGGTTTGACAGTGATAACACAATGTTAAGTATCCGAGGTTTTGCAGCCTTAACACTGTTTTAGAATCCGAGGTTTGACAGTGTTAACAAAGTATATGTATTCGAGTTTTGATTGTGTTAACACAAAGCATGTATTCCAGGTTTGACTGTGTTGAGACAAATGTTACCTGGATTGACTTATTCCAATGCTAACAGAAGTCTTACTGTCTCGAATCATAATAAGACACTTAACTCGGTTTCAATCTGTGATTATGGCGGTGATTATTGATCCATGGCTCCAGCGTATCAGAGAGTTACATTGATTCCTGTCAGGCAATAACCCACAAGTTTCTTTGTTTCCTTTATCAATTACAATTTAAAAGAGGGGATGTAAATATTGCTAATTGTTCTGGCCATGGTAATGAAGTCTTTATGGTTGGTTAAAACTTAAGTAATGGCTGTCCAAGGTGAAATAGTTGTTGAACGAAGACAACGGGTCACATATTTTAAAAAGTATGAACTCATAAATGTCAAGTCTTTTATTATCGATATGCCGAATATTGTTAAATCGGTTGAACAAGTTCATTATTATATAGATAAAGAGTGGTTTTGGATAATGTTTTTATATTTATTGACGTAATTTGAATTAATGTAGGAAAAGTTTCTTGTTTGGATGTGTATTTAGGATATTTTTATCCTGTATTTGGCTTAGGTGATATTTGTGCGAAATAGGGCACAATCTTTTAACGCATTCCAGAATTGTAGGACAACGCAGGTAACAAGCTGACACCTGGTGACACAACTCAGACAAAAATGATCCTAAAATCGTGACCTGAATTATCGAAGCACACGAATGATGCGACGTAAATCAGGTTCATCTCAAATCAATGAAGTATATTTAATGGAATTAATCAAGCCAGTGATTCGAACAATTACAGGCAAACTAAACAATCTCACCGCCTTCAAACGAGGGAAAATAATATACTCATTATCTGTAAATCTTCAAGAAATACTGCCTCAAAATAGACATTTCAATATAAATTCTCAAACTTGGTCAACAAGATTATATATTTTAACCAGGTGCCACGACTATAGATTATAATCTCTATAGAAGACGATATACCCATTAAACTAAGTAATTAATGAATAACACTTCTTTGCATGTACATGTATCAAAATTACTTAGTTTAATGGATTAATACTTTATTTTATGGGTCAAGTTCATTATAGAGGATTTTTTTCGTAGAATTCTATTTTTATCATTTCAAATTTTAAGATATGATCCTCCATGAAAGTTTTGTCAACTATTGACTTTTGTGCATGCTATGTATCGGCTTGATAAAGATCTCATACAATATTCAAACCTTACATGTCAGTTTTTAGTGAATCAATACAATCGATTAACTTTAAACACACCCTGGGAACTATTCAAATCAATTTAATTTCAAGGTCATAATTCCCCCCATGATTTTTTTTCCATTTCCGATTCCAATTGAAACTCTGTTTACAATAACATAAAATATATAGCTGATATTTAAGTAGGGTGAAGTTGTCATTTCCGTCTACCAGTTAGTTCTCAAGATCAATCTATGAGATGTTAGCTCTTTTGAGACCAAAAACTTTATTCAGTTTGAGCTCCAATATTAAAAGGCATTATGGAAGTCACTAACGAGGCTCTATGACTGGGTTTGTCAACTCCAAATACCTAGTCATATTTATTTGTTATTTGGTTATTTCGAGAGCCTCATAGATAATAATATTGTCCATGTGGTAGTTAGGTTTTCATCTTAAATCAACGATTGGACATCCCAATTGCTATAGCGTTTCATGTTCTCCCTGAATTGTTTTTCGCGACTTTGACACCTGTGGATGCTCAAAGTAGCCTTTGCTAATCACAGATAACACAAAGAAAACATCTAATTCAATTAAATGCGTAATTCTTTTTCGTCAATATCTTTAAGACCACAGCCTTACCTCCGGGACAAATCACGTCGTTTCGAGATATTATATTATTAAATGTTTAAATAAAAAGGGAAATTCTGATTCCACGTGCCGGCAAACCTGGTGATAATTAAACAAGATAGAACCTGTCTATTTCATTAAATTTTGTGTCGATTTATCAAAAAAAAAAATCAAATAATTCCGCCCCTATTTTCGTCTTTCATTTCAATTATATTAAAAATTTCAATCAAAATTTCTGAAATTCACGCCACGTGTTATTGATAAAACATTTCTTTAAAGTTCTAATGCATTTTCAGGAATATGATAGCCTACTGAAGAAAAATTACATTTGTTAGTTAATGAGTTCAGTATTTTGTCAATGAACAATTACCCAGCTTTAGACGGATCTGATTCCGAATCGTGTTCATTAACTTGTTTTTTTTTTCACCTTCTGTGATGTTAATATCTCAAACGTAGTTGTCCTCTTTTCTACAGAATAAGGATTCTGTCTTATATATTCGTATCTTGAAATTTTCTTAGGTTTAATCTTTCTTCACTTTGTTGTGAAACTGATCAAAAAGATGCGATTTTGCGAAACGTAACTAGAAGCTCTGACAAAGAAAAGACAATTGTCTCAAGTTCCTATAACCTTTCAACTAAGAAGACCTTTTGAATACCAATGAAGACTTTTAAGCGGTTATTCCATTATTGAAACATTGGAGAGCCGTCAATATTGGATGAAATTGTCGTTTTATAATTTAAATAATGTAACGGTGCGCCCGTAGTTGTACTGGTCACAAAATTCTTTTAAACTCAATTTACATTTCCGACAACCAAAAAAAATTTTTTTTTTATAAAGTAAATTATTTGTATTAGAACTCAATATTTCCTGACAGTTTCGAGTTTAATTTTGACCGAAATAATTCAAGTTTTTTTTAATGATACGTCGTCGGGTTTCACGGAGTCAAGAACCTCTTTAAATATACAATCTGAAGGCTGATATCAAGTTCACAGGTCATGGAATGGGTGTTATAAATATTTAGGTTTTAAATGACCAAAATACAAAGATAACCTCACTGTGTATATTTCTTAGAAACTATGTTTCTATCCTGGCAGTATTAAGAAAAACTCAGCTTGAGATAGGAAGTTACTGGGCTGTTTTATTTAAAACTGGTTGATGAAGTCCAGGTTGGAATCAAAGTGAAGTGAAGTGACCTTGAGTTACATACAAACAGTTCAATTTCTATCTACTCTATATACAATATTCGACATGTTTCATAAGTTGTTATATTTGTTGGTTTGTTCCACTATTTCTCTATGTTGGACAAAATCTACAGATATATTCCGTGCCAGGAAATTTTTACAGGATTACGACCAGCAGATCAGTAAAGTTTATAATGAATTCGTGAACTCATCTTGGAATTTTAATACCAATATTACAGAAAACAATCGCAGAATTATGGTAAGAAATCATCTATACGAGTTCTATACTTTTTAATTTATATTTCATCTTTGTAAAGTTGTGGCTTAATTTCTACGTGTGGCAGGCCCTATCAGGGTGTGATAAGTCGAGGAACTGAGTTCGCTGTGGTATTCGTAGAATACAGTAGAAAAAAACAAAAATAAACGATTTTTCTGGTCCGGACACGATGTCATCGGACATGATTGCTTTGGTTTGTACGATAAAATTATTGTACAACTTACATCGCACCGGACATTAAACCTCATAATTTCGTACCTTACGAGAATTATTATTATTATTAATTAGGATTATAATAAACATCTATACAGAAAATATCAAAAATTAAGATTTCCAGCCGCTATTGAGACATTTAACATATTGTAACAATTTCAACAAAACACTTAAAAACATATAATTGACACTGAATTAGATATTGTTGGTGTAGTCTTATTTGACATATTACAAACAATTCATAGTGAATATGAATAAATCATACCATATCACATTGCGTTGGCTTCCAAGTCATTTTAATTAAAATAAGCTCCGAAAACGGGACGAAAAAATTGATTTCCGAACAATATGATAGGAAACATCTGTTTTTGTGGAATACATAAAAAATGTGTATAAGGCCAATTAATTATATTCAACTAAAAAAAAATAAGAAGCTATAAAACAAAACTCCAAAGGAAAATTGTATAAGTTTTAAATCGATTAATAGTAAATTATATTACATGAAAAGAAAAGAATTTCATCTTAAAAAAAACACTTACAATACATATTAAAGAGAGAGAGATTCACCATTCATTCGACCGATTAGGGGTTTTGTTTCGCTAAGCTAATCAGTAATAGTATTCACAGATTAACGTCGAAATTGTTAAAAATTATCTGCGATTAAGCGTAAATTAATGAAAAAAAAACATAACTAAATAAAGAGAAAAATTTCTAGTTTTAGGTATTTTGCCTTTTTAGAAAAAAAATATTTAGGTATGTTCAAAACCTAAACTCAACCTCGAAATCAAGGCCGATAATGGCCTTTAACACAAGAAATACAACACCTTGTTAAAATTGACTCGAACTTACTAACCACAGAGAGTGAACTTCCTGAACAGGGTTGGTCGAGTACAGGGAGATTCTATCACATAATTAGAATAATCAAACAAAACAGAATTTCTTTTCGGCTAATTTAACATTGTTTTTAGTCAAAATATACATATATTTGAACCTCAAACTTAATCAAAACGAATGCCGCGTTCTCAGATTTGGTACATAATGAACTGTATTTTTTTTATTGTTGTATTTAAGTCATTTTACTACCCTCATAAATTTCGATCATGGTCTGTAATTTGTGTAATTTCTGAGAGAGAGTGTTTTTCTTCAATATTATCCTACAAAAATTTACATTGTTTACCAACACACAGTCATTTTATACCTATCGATACCGTTTGGAACCTGTCATTGGAAATGAATTTAACAATATCAGTAAAATTTGATACACAAGTGTGTGGTTACATGAATAAATATAATTCTAATCGTTTAACCCGTAAATTTATCAGTTTTGGTGTTTTGTTGTTTGTGAATTCTGTGGTACGTTTGCAAGAAAAATCTCGCAAATGAGTTTGACATCCTAGGGGACGGGAGTTGATATTTGGGTAAATAGTGTTTAGAAGTACTGGAAATGCACAAAATAAAACGCATTTTACTTTTTGTGTACTATCTATTTATATATATGCCTTTTTTGTATATCACAGAGTCTTATTTTAACATGCAAACGTGGATTATTCTTGACACACACGAATTTGAAGGTTCAACCTTCAACGGCAAAGTGCGAACAATATTCCCGTTTCTGAAGTTAAGGAATAATTAGTTGGATAGTGCATCTGTTCCTTTAAAACTGTATTATTATTTTTTATAAATGAGATCTCGCACCCCATCAGTCTGCTTGTAAAAAGAGCGGAGATATTTTAAATATTTATATTGTAAAATTAACGTTGGTTTTTGTATAAAGTTTATGACTGAAAGATGGGAGGTCTGGTGAACTCGAGTGACCACTGTCTGGTCAGGTACAAAATACACAAGGTACAGCGTCTGATGTAAAGTATCGTGCTGGATTATAAACAAAGGCACCTGTACCCTAACAAATTTAATTCTCTTTAAAAAAAATTAAAAGATCATCATTTAAAATATTAACGATCAATTTTTTCAACACTTCCAAAACCGATACCTTACCCACGAAAACATAGACATGCATACATTGTACTTCCAGGTCAACAAAGAACTAGCCTCCTCTGTGAAGGAAAAAGAACTGGCTGAAAAAGCCAATGCACAATTTGATTGGAGGAGAATTCAAGACGATGATATAGTTCGACAGTTTAAATATCTAACAGGTATCGGAGTCGCTGCTATGGAAAATAAAACTAAACTGAAGAGGGTAAGTGATCTCAAGCAAAAAAAAAAACTACATATTCGAGAGACCTCTCTATCAGATCGTGCAGACATTTCGGTAATGATTTTACAGAGAGAACATTACACGCTCGCGATTTGTAAGGCTATATTGTTATTGACCAAAAATCTTTCAATGCTAGGTTTTCAACGACTTTGTTCACCAGATTGTCCATGAAAACCTATTTTCGTTTAACAGCCCTGTCTTTGCCCTTAAATCTTTTCGAAGCTATTACAGAGAGGACCATATAGTGTTCTCGAGAACATGTCCTCTACA
Source organism: Nipponacmea schrenckii (assembly GCA_030562195.1). Classification (NCBI taxonomy): domain Eukaryota; kingdom Metazoa; phylum Mollusca; class Gastropoda; family Lottiidae; genus Nipponacmea; species Nipponacmea schrenckii. The sequence continues at coordinate 13,831,303 of CM060199.1, read as the reverse complement.
CGGCCCTTAAACAAACCTCGTTTGATCAATCTTACATACATGTATAGTGGATATGTCATGTTCTCGAGGTTCTTATCGTGTGTATGTATAAAATGTTAGCTTTCCCTTGGTTCCATAATACATGTGTACTTGATATTTAAATCTTCAGCTGTCGGAATTGGAATCAGAGATGTCCAGTATTTATAGTTCTGCTAAAGTCTGTTTGTCGGATAGCCAGTGTTATTCTTTAGAACCAGGTCAGTAAATTTGATGTATTTTATTCCTTTTATCCACAAAAACAGCAATTGGTGATTAAAACGCATTTATCTCCTTGTTGATTGTATAGTGAAAACTCCACAAGAGTCAGGCCCTTGAGCTACCCCTTGAGACCCCCTCGGTTTTTAGTAGCCTACCCTCATCCTTAAAGTAATCTACCCTCGACTACTTGGTCGGCTACTCTTGTCTTTCTGGTTGGTTACCCTCGACAATTTGTATCCTACCCTCGTCTTTATGTTATAGCCTTTTGTAAGCTTTGCTCGACTATTTGGTAAAACCAACTTTCGACTTAATGGTAGATGACCCTCGGTTTTATGTTGGATACATTTGGTTTTAGGCTATATAGAGAATACAAATAGTTTTTTATTCTAGGTTATATTAATATTATCAATTTTCAATTACTATCATACTAACTTGTTTTCAATTTCATTTCTTTTCTTCAGTTCACCTCAGTTCACTTCAGAAGTCCGTTACTTCATAAATTGTTACTTATTAATTATAATTAATGAACGCCAGAAAATAAACCACGAGATATTCAGTAATTAAATGATTTAGTCTAAACGAAGGCATACAGCCATCTAGTTATTCTTCATTTTAATTAGATGCGATACAATTAGAACAAAAAAAGGAAACAACTGTACTCGAGGTCACTGTCCAGAATATTTCAATCAGCTTTCGGGGCGTATGTCTAAAGGTTGAGCTTAATATATGACAAAATCTGTGTCACGGGTAGCGCACGGGAGCAAGAGCATACTGAGATTCTCAAAGCTGACCAAAGCATTCGTAGTTGGTGCCATGCACATGATTCAAACAGTAAGAAAATCAAATATTTATACGGTTGTATCCCTTCATGTATATCCTGTCAGCTCAGTAGTTTATATTGATTATGTTTCAGATTTTTAACAAAAGACATCGTGTTCTTGACTCACTTAATTAAACAACAGAAATCTTGACTAATTGGCATTTCTTTTTTTGATGATTGATGTTGTTGTTCTAGATTTCTGTCTTTATAGGTTTGACCAGGCTATTCAGTAAATCAAGAGATTATGAAGTGTTACTAGAAGCGTGGGTGAAATGGAGAGATGCGACAGGCAGACTCATGAAACCGCTCTACTCAGAGTACGTCGAGTTAATAAACGAAGCCTTTCGAGATGGTGGTATGTAAAATGCTTAAAACTATTTATTATAGCAATATTACAACAAAAACTTATACATGTTATCCTTTTCGAATTTTTTGAATTTACTGACTTTGTTGCAAATTGTTTATTTTCAAAATGAATCAATATGGTCATCATATAACGGATCTATACAACGATATTTCGGACACGTTTGTGAGCTCTTATGCCTCGAGCAGTGGCGTTTCTATGGCGGGGCCAGGGGAAAGGGCCCACCTTCCCCATGATTTGAGGCTGTCCCGGCTTTGGCTCCATTACTTCCAAATTTGTTATTATATATTCGTGATATCAGAACTGCAGTACCATATTAACTGACTTGATTGAAACTATAATGGTATTAAAATGTTATTAAATATAATCAAATTCTAACCAAAGTGAGAGCTTCGGTATTGTTCATACCTGGGAGAGGCCGAGGCAGGCCTGAAGAGTTTCTCTATGTTATTTGCGGAAGAATTGTCTCCCTTTCTTTCGTGTCTTTTGGAGTTGTAAGCGGAGCTTGTGCTTTTTTAATCATAGCACATTTCAACTGTAGCCTTTCTTCGCTCTCAGTTGGGCCGATGTCAGAACCATTGTCTGCCCATTTGAATCATTCTTTTTTAATTCCCAAGCTATCACTACACAAATAGACTATATTTCTAAATGAAAGATTCTCTACTGGCGCTCTTATAAAAAGAGTTTCAACCTTAAATCCTACATTCTAAATGATGCAATTTTTGGGAATTCAGTGTAAAGTAAAAGAGATGGCATTTCCCATGAAATCCCGTTGATACAATGTGTCTTCTACACTGGGCTTTCTCATATATATCGCGTCTATACCCTCTCTCTGATTGCAGTGACCCTTCCAGTTACTAAAGCAGGCTGTGAACGCAGTTTCTTTAAAATGAAACTTTTGAAAAGTATCTGTGAAATCCCACGTCGAACAGTCGCCTTAGGCATCTGGCTGTCGCTGTTCTGTCCATTGAATCGGAAAGAGTTGATAAGATTGATTTCGACATTTCACCGACGAATTTGACATTCGACAGGAGTATCGGTGAATAAAACTCAATTAGAACTTTTATTCATTGCTTTACCTTATGTACGCTTCATTGAAAATGAGTTAAATGTTAAACTATAAGACCTCTTGACAATTCCGTGGCCACTTCCTGCCCCCCCCCCTCCACCTAATAATGCCTAGAAACGCCACCGGCCCTGAGTTCTCCAAAAAATTTATTTTAGGTTATAATGACGCAGGAGATGCCTGGCGATCGACCTATGAAAGTAAAACATTTGAAGAAGATTTGGAAAGGTTGCATATCCAACTGAAACCTCTTTATGATCAACTTCATGCCTACGTCAGGAGAAAACTTATTAATATCTATGGTGAAAAATATTTCCCATCCTCGGGCCATATCCCTGCACATATATTTGGTATGTATCGGCTTTTTTTTTCTAGGATCATCGCCGCGTATTATCGATACTATCTTAGCGGTAGATTGTCCTGCCTTGTAGTGGTCAAATCTGATATGTTCAAAGGATAGAGTTGTCAATCCTTTTTTACTCTGGTATTTTTGTTGCCTATTTGCTGTGCAAAATTATTTCCATGATACAAGGGGAAATAACTCTATCATACAATGTATTTTTTTCTCAGCTTTTGTTTTGATGTGTGTACAGTATTTTGATTTTTACAGGAAATATGTGGTCACAGACCTGGAATGGTATTTTTGATTTTCTGAAACCCTACAATAGTGAGAGTGTTGACGTCACAGCGACTATGAAATCTCAGGTACGGCTTTAACAAATGAAAAAAAAAACAACAAAACAATTCTCATTAATAAATAATTGATGACGAGTCAAAAAGATAAGTAACTGAGGACGAGTCGAATAGATAAGTAATTGATGAAATGTCAAAATAAATCATTGATGACGAGTCAAATAATTAATAATACTGATGACGGGTCGGGTCAGAATAAGTAAATAATAGATAATAAGTAAAAAAAAAAAAATGTTAACGAGCCAGTAATGAATAATTGATGACGAGTCGAAATAGATAATTGCTGACGTGTAAAAATAGATAATTATTGACGAGTGAAAATAGTTAATTGTTGATGATGGTCAAAACGAATATAATTAAAATTGATGACGAGTGAAAATAAATGATCATTTGATGACTAGTCAACGAATAAATAATTGCTGACGAGTGAAAATAAATAATTGCTAGAGAGTCAAAATAAATAAATAAATAAATAAATAAATAAATAAATAAATAAATAAATAAATAAATAAATAAATAAATAAATAAATTATGTATGTTTTAAGTTAAGTCTTTTTTTATTCTGTAATATGTGTACACATTGTTTCAGAATTATACCCCTTTGAAGATGTTCCAAGTGTCAGACGAATTTTTTGAATCTTTGGGTCTTGAGAAAGTTCCACAGAGTTTCTGGGAACATTCAATGATAGAAAAACCGAAAGATAGAGAAGTTATTTGTCATGCTTCCGCCTGGAATTTTTATAACAAAAAAGATTTTAGGTAAGTATATATAGTAGAATTATTTTTTAACAGATTGTTTTTTTTAGTCTTTGTATATGTATTTTAACTTGCATTTTCCTCTCGACTCTTGCTAGAACGACACGTAGGTATTACGCCAATCTCGCGACAACCTTTTTTAAGCAACTACACCTTAATGAGAAATGAGAATGTAGTATATTATTATAAGATATAAATTGTCACTAATACATTTTACAAAAGCTAGAAAAGTTTTTTTGGGTTCTGTGAATTCCCTATTGATTTGATACATGTTCGTTTTGGGATGTAGGTAAGTTGCTCACAGTAAAAGGACACGCGGTATTTTGGTCACAGTGATATGGACACAAAATATTTTGGTCACTGTAATAAAGTCACACGGTACCTATTCAGAATTTTTATTATAATATTTATTATTTTAAAACAAAAACACTATTATGTATATACTACCCCTTCCTTTAATTTTACATCTTTAGATCACTTATTCACTATTTAACACTGTTGTTGTTCTGTTTTCTATCAGTATTGTTTTGTGCTTGATAAAGATTCCTGTATGTGAATTGGAACGTTGCAAAAATTAAAAGAAAGAAAGAAAGAAAGGAGTAGTATATCCATAATAATTTGTTTGCTTTAATGATCTATCTACTTCTAAAAGTAGATTAAACTAGAACTGTGAACAGTACTGAGAGTGGCAAACAACCCCTATGGGGCCACTTGATACAAGGTCACATGATATAGCCTTTTATAAACACTCAAAACAAACTTTTTAACAACCATTATAAGCATATGTATGAACAGCTTAGGTCAAGTACATTATTTGACTTGAAAATTATTAAGGTAATTGAAGGTCAAGGTCCCTTGATATAGCCTTTTGAATTTTTTTAAAAACTAAAACGGGTACAAAAAAATTGTTGTTGACCATTATAGGCCTATGTGTGGATAGCAAAGGTCAAGAACATTCTACTTGTAAAAATTCAGGGTCATTGAAGGTCAAGGTCATTTGATATAATTGTTGTCGATCATAATAGGCATATATGTGGATAGCTTAGGTCAAGAACACCCTACTTGAAAAATTTCAAGGTCATTGAAGGTCAAGGTCATTGTATTTGGCCTTTTGAATTTTCAAAAAAATTCAAACGGGCATTAAAAAAATTTAAATTTGAAAATCAAAATTCTGTTCCCAACAAGTTTAAGATAAAGTAACAAGGTATCGAAAAACACCAAAATCGGACAAATCGGATAAAAATTAGGGAACTTATAAAAATTGTGCTGAATGTTACCGTTCTGTGATGACACATAAAGTATCATTTCCGGTTTAGATTTTTTATTCTAAAAGGGTTTTAAAGGGGCCCAGGCTTGATTTTTATGGGTCGTTTTGGGCCTTTGTTACATTTAAACAGTCCTCAGAAATATTCAAGCTCTGAGAAAATCGCAAAATACCTTGAAATATGCCTCAAACAAAAAATTTCACTTTTCATTTTTTTCCGTGCTGTACGCGGCTGGTCTCCAGTCAGTCTGAAAATTGTGTGTCCTGTTGACAAAGTCTACAATTGAAAAATGCGTTGTAGTCTGTTTATATAGATGACCGCTATTCCACGACGGGAAGGATAACTCTTTGATTATCAAGACGAACCGTTTTCCAATATGGCGGGACGTTCGTAATTTCTTAAGTCATTATGATTTTTCAAACACGGATAATTATGGATACACATGGATTTGAAGGCTCAAATTTCATAGGTAAGCTCTGTAGACTATTTCTGATTAGCTAACCAAAAGATTTCATGTGTTTGAGGCTGTCGGATGATTGTCCGAAACAAATAAAGCCTGGTCCCCTTTAATTATGCCTGATAGTATATATGTATAGCTTTTGTACTGATATCTTACATACACCGGAAGCTGGGTGACCCAACGCGGTTCTAAAAAACCGGAAGTTCTCATGCAAGAACCGGAAGTGGTAAAAAAAAATTTATGATGCGGATTTATTTCTATAGGCGACTTCTCTATATTCTATAATTTTCAAAGCGATCGGATAATTAGCAACAAAGTTATGCAATTATTCAATTATTATTATGCAATTACTAACTACTGATGCGTAAAAATTTTAGTTTTATATATTCATTTTCTATTCCAGTACGTATCTTATCGTATTTTTCAAACCAAATGTTTATACCATTTTCGAGTTGGGCTAGGGAGCTTCCCGAATAAAAAAAAGTCTAATGAGAACAAAGAGTGGCAAATTTCTAATTTGCCACTCAATTAATTATGTTTAATGCAATATCTTTTCCTTTACCATCGATGATATTATGTCTTTTCATTTATTACATGTTCCTTACATATTAATGTCCCTTTAGGAAACCAGAAAATCTTCAGATTCTCGAGAGTATATGCCTATTGTTAAAATATTGTTTTGTTCCACCCTAGGCCTGTACATTTGGGAGATTCAATCCCTCCCTTCCCCGAAAGCTAACATATTTCTATTACTTAAGGTGTGTGTGTGTAAGGAATTCCTGAAAATAAAGCGAAATACCCAAAATTTTACTGTGGTCAAAATACCATGTGCCCGTATTACTGTGACTAAAATACGTTATGCCCGTAATGCCCGTTTTACTGTGACCTTTTTTGTAAATAACCAACTTTCCTGTGACCACATTCCGTTTGTCTCTATAACTGTGATCAACATACCCTGTGCCCGTATTACTGTGACCAAAATAACTTATGCTCGCATTACTGTGACCATATTTCCAGTAACAAAATTTCATGTGACTAACTTACTATGCACCTAAAATAGATCTGTAGAAAAATTGATGTTCACGATATTGTTTTTATTAAGCTCGTTAATAATTCAGATTATGTGACATAAGTGGCCAAAGCTATCGAACAACAAAAAATGCCGTAACATATATTTATATACCATATCATTTCGGTTGTATTTCATAAAAAGAAAACGATAGTTAACAATATATTATGATATTATGTATAAATGTAAAGCCTTCAATTTATTAATAGGATTCGGGTAACATTATATTTCTATGTTACAGAATCAAACAATGTACAGATATAACAATGGAGGATTTAATAACCGTTCATCATGAGATGGGACATATTCAGTATTACCTTCAATATAAAAATTTACCCACTATCTATCAACACGGTGCAAATCCAGGTAAATTCACGGTTTCCAGTATAGGTACTCTCGATTTCTCCCAAATCTTGCCCTGGAATTCCCTGCATCAAATTTAGGCTTCCGAGTCGAGCATATGTATTGGTATCTTAGCGATGAACTTAAAGATATAGATATAACAAGTAAAATTCCCACAGAAAGCATCTCGATGAAGGAATGTGAACTCGGAATGACAAGAGTCGCAAAGTGGAATGAAGTAATTAGTTGGCTAGCAGATGACAAGTTAACGTCCGCTTCCAGCAAAGGCTGAAACGGGGGCCAAATCTGACATCGCACTCAAGAGTGGGTGATTTGAAAGCACTCTCTTTTTAAAGCCTATGCTCCTTTCCGATGATTCAGCCAAAGAGATATTATAAATATCCTATGTACTTCAATGATAACGAATATGATTTTTTAAGGATTTCACGAAGCTGTTGGAGATGTTTTAGCTTTATCCGTATCGACCCCGAAACATCTGAAGAAAATTAACCTTTTGAAGAACGCGGAAAGAAGTAAAGGTATGGAGTGTGTTTTGGGAAGCTTTACTATGAAAAATAAATAAACTTATATATGTTACTGCTATTTGTTTGCTGTTAAGGCAATATCCAATTTATTTTGTGGGGTGTAAAAGAGTCTGTAATTGGCTATTGTACGTGCTTAAACACAGGCATTAACATAGAAGATAACGTATAATGATCTACACAATCAGTATATTATTTTAAAGTAGAATTACGCTGACAATAATGGTTCTCTTCGAGTCCTATTACACACGCCAATGCTTCAGCTTATTTCCATATATTTTATATTTTTGTAGAAGCAGATATAAACTTCTTATTAAGTCAATCCTTGGGCAGTATAGCCTTTCTGCCATTCGGTTACCTCATGGACCAATGGCGGTGGAGTGTTTTTAGTGGAGAAACAACACCGGCTAACTACAATCAGAAATGGTGGGATCTCAGGTAGGCCTGGAGCATTTGCATACAATTCATCTTATTTTGGAGCAAAGGGTGGCATATGATAGAATCTGAGCGCTCTGACGATAGGAATATCGCAGATGATGCCGATTGACACCAGTTGGCATCAGTTGTAACCAAAGTAAGTAAGTATTAGTCGATCTTCAAGTTGATGGCAAATGCAGGAGACATGTTTCTGATTAATTCCATGGTCCCCCTATATTTAAGATGTAAATACCAGGGAATATCACCACCAGTTAAAAGAACAGAAGAAGATTTTGATCCTGGAGCTAAATATCATATCCCTGCCAACACTCCATATATAAGGTCGGTATCACCCTGGAATACTTATTTACCTAGTAATATATAACCTGTTTGTTTTGAATAAGCCCATATTGGCTAATAATGTAATAGGCATTTAGTTTTGTCAGCTTAACTTTCCGTGAATTCTCTTGTTTATTTAAATATATATTTTGGAGGTCAAATCCGCATAGTTTATGGTTATTGTAGTATTAACTAAAAATTTTCTTTTTGCAGATATTTTGTTAGTCGAATAATAATGTTCCAGTTTCATAAAGCATTATGTAAAGAGGCAAATGAGACAGGTCCTCTCCACACTTGTGATATATATCAATCTAAAAAAGCAGGGAAACTACTCGGGTAAGAATCTTTTCGCCAAGTTATTTGAGCGTAATAGTTCAAGCTTTAATATTTCCATTTCCATCGTTATTTAAAATGCTTGATTATGGATGTAGTGTTCACAACATAAATTATAAAGATGCTTTATTACAATCATGTGCAACATCAGCTCTCGGAAGAGGTAAAAAACTGAAATGACACAAATCAAAAATCCTTAATACAAATCCAAGAAATACAACATAAAATATAAGACATTTAGATAGACTAGCAAATTACACACACCGTGTTTACATATGGCATAATAAAGATTAGAAAATAAACCTTAAGAAACTTAGAATTGATATATGACAATTAGCCTAAATTCTGAGGAAATTAAAAATTATGCTTCTTATTCCTACTTACTCTATGGGGGGATCTAGTTTTATAAGCATTATGCAGTAGGCCTAGGCATGTTTTCAATAGCAATTTCCTGGAATTTTAAGCCTTTTTGCTTTCCAATTAAGAAGAGTTCTAACAAGGGAAATAATAAATTATCATATAGACCACAATAAACTTTCGAAACCAGTACATTCCCCGCCTGATTTTGAATCAAAATCACTAAAAAATAACCCATACAAATGTGAGCGAGCCAGCATTGGTGGCCTCTGACTCCTCACAGAAACAAGTTAAAAGAATAAACATGAATGGAATGAAATCTCCTATTTAATCATATACAATACAGTAACACGGTTTAAATGAATAGCAAGGCACTCCAAGAATTACAGGGAGAAACAGCACATATACTGCCCAATTCCCATTCCAGCCTTCTCTCACACCGATCTAACATAGACTGACTCTTAATCGTGCACTCTGACCTATATTCACTCAGTCTATTCTATTAATAGATATTGTGCAATGCATCAAAGGTACCGACAGGATGTTATTATAACAATATGGTATTCTGTTGGGTTACTCTGTCACATTCTCCCCAACTTTAAAATAAATACATCCATGTATTTAGAAAAATTAGAAAAAAATTAGAAAAATTTAGAAAAAATTAGAAAAATTTGTAACACAAAATTATAATACCAATGGCGAAGGTTAGGGTTTTAGTTATCAGATTTTAGTAATACACTTAATTCTCGAATAGCATTACTAACTAATGAATTTGTAATGTTCAACATCATATTAGGATAATCAACTGATATTTCTTTAGAAACAGTACTTGTTGGTAATTTATAGATATTAGAATGTGTTCCTTTTGTTGATCTGGTTGATTTTCGAATAGGTTGTCTTGGTACTGGATTTGTATTAATAGGTACTGGAATAACTATCCCATCTGGAGATACATCATCTACAGGAGAAACATCATCATGATCACCAGTTGACGAATCATCAAGTTGAAGATCAGTATTCTGATGAACATTATCACCATGAACACTTTCATCAATATCATCACTTTTATCACTTTCAGTTGAAACATCAGGTTCAATTACATCATCAGATTCAATAACATCTGAAATAACTTGAGAAGGACACAATTTCAATTCTGACCTATGTAAAGTTTTAGTAAGACTAGCATCATCAACAGGGCTGATAACATAAACATTGTTTTCATCACTCACCCTTTCTACAATGGAATACACAATAGGAGACCAATAGTCCTGTATTTTATTCCTACCTAGAAAACCTCTAGACTTACAAAAAACTAACTGACCAGGTAACAAAGGAGCTTCTAAAGCTTTTCTATCCAACTCATTTCTGTCTTCAGCAGAACTTACTATTGAGTCATACGCTTTAGAATATAATAATTGAAGTTTCTTCTGATGTTCAGATACCCAAGATTCATTTTGACTATCAAAATCTCCAAGTAATATGTCAATTGGTAAGACAGGATTTCTACCAAACATTAAAAAATAAGGAGTAAACCCAGTTGATGAATGGGTTGAAGTATTGTAAGTGAATACGAGTTCGGGTAAATGTTCAGGCCAACGCTTCTTAACATCCACAGGTAAGGTACGTAATAAGTTATGCAAAGTTCTATTGAACCTTTCTGTCTGGCCATTGCCTTGTGGGTGGTAAGGTGTTGTTCGGCTCTTTTTGATGTCATATATTGCACAGAGTTGTTTTATAATATCAGACTCAAAATTTCTGCCTTGATCAGAATGGATTCTTCTAGGTACTCCATACCTCAAAAACCATTCTTTAACCAGAACTTTGGCTGTAGTACATGCTTTCTGATCTTTAGTTCCAACAGCAATACTAAATTTAGAAAATACATCAGTTATTACCAAAACATTCTCTATTCCATTAGAAGCTTTCTCCAAAAGAGTAAAATCTATAGCAATAACTTCCAAAGGTCTAGATGCCAACAAGTTCTTCATTTTCACCCTAGTTTGACTACCAGGTTTTGAAATAACACACCTAGAACAATTTTTACATTTAGTTTCGACATCTTTCCACATGCCAGGCCAATAACATCTGGACTTAACATTATTAAATGTTCGTTCAATACCTTGGTGTCCAGACTTATCATGCAAGTGAGTCAAAACTGTATCTTTCAAACACGATGGCAAAACAAGTTGTTCAACTAAACCAATAATAGGATCACATACTTTTCTGTACAAAAGTCCACCTTTAAGAAATAACCTTTTACTTTGCTTAAATAAAGTTAGAACCGGTTTTGAAAGTTTTCTTCGTTGTTGTTTGGACGGTATGTTTCTGTTATCCCAAAAGTTTCTAAATGTTTTAATGGTTTCATCATTGTGTTGCAGTTTTTGTAAATCTTCTTCCGAATAAGAAGGTAAAACAGTAATACTTTCCGAATAAATTGGTATCTCGGAATTTAAAATAGATTCTTGTAAAATCTCTGGTACAAAACTCGATTTGGTAATCTCTTCAATTTTAGGTTTAATCAAAATATCAACCTCACTTTGTTCAACATTTGGTTTTCTTGACAAAGAATCAGCGTTACTATTAGTTTTTCCGGGTTTATATTTCAATTCAAAATCAAATATTGCTAGATCAGACAACCAACGCTGTTCGACTGCGCTTAACTTGGCAGATTTCAAATGACACAAAGGATTATTATCCGAATATACAACAAATTTTCGACCTAATAAATATTCTCGAAATTTTTCAGATATGGCCCATTTAAGACCTAACATTTCTAATTTTCTTGAACTGTAATTTTCCATGTTCTTCTCTGCACCACGCAAGGATCGGCTTGCATATGAAATTACACGTAATTGTCCATTTTGGTATTGTGATAAGACAGCACCAAGACCTTCAAAACTGGCATCTATTTCTACATGAAACGGTTTTGAAAAATCAGCGTATCCCAGTATAGGAGCAGTTGTTAACTTCTGACGCAAAGTAGCGAATGCAGTATCACAATCTTCATTCCAAAGATTTTCTATATTCTTCTTCTCTGAATCATGTAACTTCAAAATCTTGTAAAAAGGTAAAGCTATTTTCGCATAATCTTTAACATAACGTCTATAAAATCCACAAAAACCTAAGAAAGTTCTCAGTTGTGTAGCAGTTTTTGGTTTTGGCCAATTTATAACAGTATCAATTTTATGAGGGTCGGTTGCTACTCCAGTAGACGAAACTACATGACCTAAATAATGTACTTCGGGCATACAAAGGAAACATTTTGACGGTTTCAATTTCAGTCCATGTTTTCGTAAAACATCAAATACATGACTTAACCTTTCCAAGTGCTCTTCGAATGACTTAGCAAACACTATCAAATCATCAAGGTAAATCAATAATATTTTCAAAACATCTTCTCGAAAACAACTATGCATCAGGCGTTGAAACGTAGCCGGACCATTACATACACCAAATGGCATCCTTTTATACTCGAATAGTCCGAAAGGAGTTGTAAAGGCAGTTTTAGACTGATCAGCATCATCCATAGCAATTTGTGTGTAACCTGAAGCTAGATCTAAAGAACTAAACCAACAACTACCATACATGGCATCAAGACTTTCCTCGATTCGTGGTAGAGGAAATGAATCTTTAATTGTCTTAGCATTTAAATGTCTGTAATCAACACACAGTCTTATATCGGAACTATTTTTCTTCCTTACAATCACTATTGGTGACGAATATGGACTATAACTAGGTACAACAATATTGGAATCGACCAACTTCTGAATATGACTCTTGATCTCATCGAATTGTGCAGGCGGTATTCGTCTATACGGCAATTTTATTGGTACATTGTCAGTTAAATGGATTTGGTGTTTAATTGTAGAAGTAAAGCCTATATCAAAATCACCTTTACTAAATATATCATGATTCAATCGTAACAAATTTTCTAGCTGTTCATGTTGTTTAGGTTCTAAGGATTCTGGAATAGAAACAGGTGGCAACTCACAAGGATTATCAATCTTATCCGTGGGCTCCCCAACTTTGATGTTAAAACTACTATCAACTCTTTGAACAAAAATATGATCAGAACGTACGGAAACATCAACTTTCTCTTCTTTAATATCTACTTCAGTCAAAATACCAAGTCTTGTTCGAGGGTTGAGAAAAATGTCTGAATTAGAAAAATTTACAACTTGAATTAAATAACTATTACCAACGGGTTTTACAACAGTATTACACACTACTAAATCATTAGGCAAATGTGTTTTGCTTGAAAGTGGTTCAACTAATAAAATAGAATCAGAATTTCTGACGACACCTGTAACTCTAACAACACTTGTAGATTTGCATGGCAACCTTACTCTACCTCTACCTGCAACTCTTACAAAACTAACAAAATTCTTTTCTGTCCTTGATTTTGCTGTAACCTTTTCAACAAACTTTTTAGACCTAGAATTATTAAAGTTTTCCAACTTTAATTCCGACCAGAAATGTCGAATTACATTCATGCCAAGTATACCCGGTACCAAATCTTTCTTATTAGTGGTAGGATCAGCTGGGTCCTTCACCACAAATAACCATTGATCAGGATACCACTTGTTTAAAATCCGGAGATCTGCCTTAACAATCCCAATGTATGGTATTTCAAGCCCATTAGCAGCACCAAGTGTCAAATAAGAACTTTCACGAAAATTTACAGATTCTTTCAAGTGTGTTTCATAGTAAGATTGAACTATTGATGAAATTTGAGCTCCAGTATCCAGAAGAAAAGGACATCGGTGTTTATCAATCTGAACCATCAATGTGGGACAATCTCCAACAGTCTCGTTGAAATCAAAATTTAATGAGTCTTTAGTGTCTAATATACCCTCTCCTCGACTCTCAGTTGAAGGTGAATTTAGTTTTCCGATTGACCATGTTTAAGTTCAGGACAATCTCGTCTAAAATGTCCAGGTTTGCCACACTTAAAACACTTGCGTACACCTCCTTGGTTTTTCTTTTCTAGTAGAGATTTTAATTGATTAATCTGTTCTTGCTGATTTTCCAGTAATTTTCGAATAGAACTCATATCAGAATCAGCAATGGTAACTTCTTTCGTTGTAGCTTCAGTGGTTTTAGGTTTGGTAGGTTTGTATTCTTCTTCAGCCCAGTCCAGAGCTTTCTGTCGAATTTCCAAGAATGACATGGTTGAATCATCTCTTATCTGTTTCTTCAGTTCTTTTCTCAAATGTTGATCCAAAATACCTTCTGCAAAATGATCTCTAACCATGTTCGGATTTAAATTAGCAGATGAATCCCTATGTTGAATTCGGTCCATCATGTTTCTCAAAGCATAAGAAAATTCACGAATGGTTTCATTTTGGTTTTGTCTTCTCTCGTAAAACTGGTGAAGTAAATGTGATGTAGATCGATTATCAGAAAATGCATTTCTCAAAGCCTCGTAAATTAAAGCAGGATCACCCTTGGCCTTCCGAAATTTTACTTCTTCTTTTGCGTCTCCTTCAAGATGTGAGTAAACAAATCTTCCCTCTTCTTGTTTTGACAAGCCCAATGCCAAAGCATATTCTTGTACGTCTTCTATCCATTCTCGTACTGTAGGATCACTAGGATTTTTAGAAGGACCAGAAAAAGTTTTTGGTTCACGAGTTTTATCAATGTAAACAATAGATTTTGACGAATTTGAAGTTTCATTTATAGTCGTATTGGAAAACGTAGGTGTAGGCATAGGTCGGTTAAAGCCAAATCTAGGTGTACTGGTTTGATTTTCTTTTGAATTTAAAAGTTCGGCAAGTTTTGGAGTACTACCCTGAGCCATGGTTTACAACTTGTAAAATACACAAGAAACTAAAAAAGTATAATGGGTATAATTTGAAACTTGCTGAGCACTCTCGGCAATAAAAGGAAATATAATGCACATCGAGATAAACATAAAACATAATAGTAGAACTTTACTACTAAAAAAATTAAAACATTAATTTCAATGTCACTCAGTATTTCACTATAGAAATATTAACAACTGTCAAATAGTAAGGCCTAACAATTGATCAATAGAGCAATCTCCACTGACAATAAATAAATCATGCATTCTAAAAACAGCATCTCAAAACGTCCATTGTCAAATGATGAATCCAACACTTCGCTAAAATGTCTACAGGATGAAGTCCATCAAACAATAATTTGTGACTGATTGTTTTGCGATTTTTTCTAAATCTAATTACGTCGTTTGCAAAACCTAAATTTGTTTCATTTACTGTCCCGTTCAAGAGTTTAATTTCTTTGTTAATTTGAGTCAAATAATTATCAACACGTTTATCTTGATCTTTGAATTCGTCTGAATTACAACCAGTTTTGGTACAATTATATTTTGAAACTAGAATCGGTGGAAGTTCAATGAATTTAATACGGCAATTGTCAAAAATCTTCACAATATTAACAGCACGACTATATTGAGACAATATAAATGCAACAGGATCAGCGCGACTTTCTTTAGCAATAATCAAACTATTAATTTTGTCAGTAACGTCACAGGTTCCTAACCACACATAAATTATCACTGATGAATATTCCTTGACCCAATTAGGTAAATTTTGTTCCAAATAATCAATTCCTTGTTTGGTTTTTCTGCCACTAACGGATTCAAATTTTAAATTAATCAAATCGTCTCTCTTGAACTGATTTTGTAAATAACGTCCTTTGCTGTCAGATAGTAAAATTGGTACACAAATTTGATTTTCAGCTTTGACTGGTAACGGTTTCTCTAAAAATTTCTTGATTTGAGTTAGACTCATAGCCAATAAGCACAATATGAAAGTTAAAAATATCAGCTCCAGTCACAATAAATGTCAAGTTTTAAAACATAGAAATGATCTCACCTATTAATGATAAAAGTTCCAAATAAGTTCACAATAAATTCCAATTATTCCAATAGAATAACACAAAATATAGCTTTTGCGGTTTTCACCCCATCAGCGCACTACCAATTGTGAGCGAGCCAGCATTGGTGGCCTCTGACTCCTCACAGAAACAAGTTAAAAGAATAAACATGAATGGAATGAAATCTCCTATTTAATCATATACAATACAGTAACACGGTTTAAATGAATAGCAAGGCACTCCAAGAATTACAGGGAGAAACAGCACATATACTGCCCAATTCCCATTCCAGCCTTCTCTCACACCGATCTAACATAGACTGACTCTTAATCGTGCACTCTGACCTATATTCACTCAGTCTATTCTATTAATAGATATTGTGCAATGCATCAAAGGTACCGACAGGATGTTATTATAACAATATGGTATTCTGTTGGGTTACTCTGTCACACAAAGCAAAACTATTGCTTAACCCTTTGAGAAAAATGGAAATAATTATTATAATCACATAACCTATAATAAACTCTAAGATAAAAGATACACAAGTTCTGTAATTGGTCGGGTATAAATATGAAACTCATTGTTTTTCATTATTCGTACTGAAACCTTACGGATCCTTCCGTCTATACTTGGGTAAGTCTCAGTAATCACACCAATTGGCCATTGATTTCTTGGTAAGTCTCTATCCTTTAATAGAACAACATCCCCTTCCTTCAAATTATCCCTTTCTTCCTTCCATATTTTTCTAGACTGTAAATTCTGTAAATATTCCAGTGTTTCCAAAACCTTGATATTCAGATGATCGAAAGATTCAATAGGGTCATTATGCTTTTGAGTAATAAGTGTTGAAGGAGAGAGTACTTCAGGTGAGTCTGGATCCATAGAAACAGCCACAATAGGACGAGCATTGATGATAGCACACGCCTCTGACATAAACGTACATAATACTTCATGTGTTAGTCCTTTAACTTGGTTACTGGTGCTTAGCATAGAGTCCAAGATTCTTCTTGTTATACCTATCATTCTTTCTGTTGCTCCAGACATATGCGAAGAATGAGGGGAATTAAATTTCCACACAGATCGATTGTTGTTCAGAAACTTCTGTACACCCTTATCTTCTACATTGATAATATCCATATCCAACTCAGTTGACGCGCCAATGAAATTCGTACCACGGTCTGATACGAATTCCTTTACAGGTCCTCTTAGAGAAATAAATCGCCTAAGAGCATTAATAAATGACGAAGAACTAAGCTCATCTATTACCTCTATGTGGACGCCTCTGGTGACTAAACATGAGAACATAATTGCCCAGCGTTTGGAATTTGATTGTCCTCCTCTTGTTCGACGGGTGATAATCGACCATGGACCAAAGGTATTCACCCCAACATAAGTAAATGGTGGACTGCAATTGACACGACATTCTGGAAGATCTGACATCTTCTGATGCTCTAAAGTCCTTCGAAGTTTACGACAAACGATGAGAAGTTTCCCCCCTGTTATCCAGTAACCACCACTGCGTATTGCCCCCTCTGTGATGTGTCTTCCTTGGTGGTGTGTCTTTTCGTGGAAGTGACGTACTAACAGGGTTGATAATATATGATGTTTTCCTGTAATTATGACTGGGTTCTTGCTATTAAGCGGAAGTTTAGAACGGCTAAGTCTCCCTCCTACTCTGAGTAGATGGTCATTGTCCAATATTGGTGAAAGTGCTACTAAACTACTATCATGTGGAATTTTAGAATTGTCCTTTAAACACTTTATCTCTGG